>JAENRP010000646.1:0-13078 GCA_024741835.1 Diplocarpon mali | reverse complement strand
AGTAGATAATATAAGGGCGATTATACTTATAAAGAATCTATACTTATATAAGTAATTAAAATATATTAATATTACCTATTACTTTATTTATAACCTTATTATAAAGAATAAGTTATTAATTACTTATATCTTAATTGATTAAATAGTAGTAAATGGATTTATAAAGCTATTAAAGACAGTTATAAAGTTCAAAGCATTTAAAGATATACTAGGGTTATAGAAGATAGTAGGGGCTTAGCAGGCTTAAGGACGACTCTTAGGCCTACCTTGCGAGTTAGATTATAAGGTCTTATAAAGGAAAGTTTTTAAAACGACTCTTTATCCTAGACCGCAAGTTAAGTTATATAATCTTATAAAGGAATGCTTTTAGAAATTTAACTCTTAGTCCTACCTTATAAGTAAGATTAGTGATTTTAATAAAGGTTGCTATTAATTAATTATTTTTAATTTAAAGAGATACTTAAGAGTTGGATTAATATAAAAGGATAATTGTTATTTTCCTAACTATAAGTTAATTAGAGTAAGGTCTAAGTAAAGGTATTAAGATAGGTAATATAGTTATTACTCTAATATATTATTATATAACCCTATTGCTTAATTAATAGGATATTGATACATATATAGCTATAGAAAAGAAAGGGGTAACCTTCCTTTTCTAACTCTTATTAATATATCGACCATCGACCTCTAGAAGCCTCTTTTACCTACTGCGCCGACTTACTTAAGCTTAATAGATACTATCCTTCTTAGAATCGTATGTCTTAGATCTATTAATAATAGGGTATAGCGACTATAATTAGGGGGGGATAGTATAAGCTTTTATATTTTAATAAGCTCGCCAGTTAAGATTAGTATTCGCCTATTAGACGTTTTATACATTATTAGTCTTTTATAAAGCACTATAACCGTTTTAGTTACTATTTTGATTAGTTATTATGGAATATAAAGGGAGGTTTCTATATAACTCGACTAGAGGGGTTGATCTTAATATATATAGTAACGACTTTTAGTTTACTAGGACCATAGGCTTCCTAGCATTTAGCAGTAATAAGATAGTAGAAGCAGATATACTATACTACTTATAGTATAACTATTATAGCTACTTGGTTTTGAGCTTCTCTTATTAGCGTTGCTCTATCTTATAAGTTATATTTAACGTATTCTAAGCGTCCTTAATAATATCTAAGGCCTTTTATAATATATTAAATAATAATGCTAATTTAGAAAAAGCAGCTATACGTAACTTGTTATTATAAATGCCTTTAATAAAAGCGGCAATAATACTATCTAAGACGACCTACTTAATAGAACTAAGTGCTAGACTTATTATTAATCGGCTAGCATCCTTACTATAGGTATAATAAAGCAAGTAGGTAATTCTCTAGTAGTAGGCTATAAGCGACTTATTAGATTTCTAAGTAAGGTTCTTAATATCAAACTGGATATTATTTTTAATATGATCGGCCACCTTTATTAGGTACTCGGCCTTAAGTGCCTGCTTGAAATTGGCGATATAATTAGTAGTAGCATTCTCCTTCTTATTAATAATAGCTCAGAACTCAACGCTTAAGTCTAGCCACTCTATTGCTTAGCCTTTAAATAAGATATTAATAGCCTTAAAGAATATCTCTAGGTCTAGTATTATATAACCGGCACTCTTAAAGTCGTATTGCAAGCGGTTAAGCCATCTAGAAGCATTGCCTTTAGCACTTATAAATCGACCTAATAACTTATACTTAAGGAGTATAGTACCTATTAATAGTATAAGGGGATCGTTAAGAGCTATAATATCAAACTCAAGTTGCCTTAGATAAGCTGACGTTAGTATAGTAGAAGTTGCTTTAATTGAAAGTGCTTAATGAAGTTCTAAGCTTAACGACTTATTAGTATTAGTTAGTGATAAAGAGGAGTCTGTAGACGAAGTCGACCTTTAACTTAATAGATAATCAGGTAGGTGATCTATTATAATACTAGACGGCGGCTGTATATCCAGCATATAGATATAAAGGTCTAAGATAGGCAGTAGCGTATAGTTGTCTTTAAAGATATCTGCTAATAACGCAGCTATATTTAAGTCTATTCCTCAATTGAATTGTAAGGAGTTATTCTTAAGTAGGTTCTATTAGGACGCTAGCTTAATTATTAAAGATAGTAGTATAATCTAAGGCAGGCATAGACTAGTATTATTTCGTCTAATCTAGAAATAGTATTATATAGAGACGTATCTCGCTACTTCCCTATATAATATGAAAAAATGAAAACGTTAGAAAAAGGGCTTATTAATGCGATAGGATATTGAGCTTAAGTGAGTCGGCGCAGTAGGTAAAGGAGGCTTCTAAAGGTCGATAGTCGATATATTAGTAAGAGTTAAGGAAGGAAGGTTACCCCTTTCTTCCTTATAACTATATATGTATTAATATCCTACTGATTAAGCAATAGGGTTATATGATAATATATTAGAGTAATAGCTATATTACTTATCTTAATACCCTTACTTAGACCTTACTCTAATTAACCTATAGTTAGGAAAATAATAACTATCCTTTTGCGCTAATCTAACTCTTAAGTATCTCTTTAAGTTAAAAATAATCAATTAATAGTAACCTCTATTAAAATTACTAATCCTACTTATAGGGTAGGACTAGGAGTCAAATTTCCTAAAAGTGTTCTTTTATAAGACTATATGACTTGACTTGCGGTCTAGGCCTAGGAGTCGATTTAAAAACTTTCCTTTATAAGACTATATGACCTAACTTACGAGGCGGGCCTAAGAGTCGTCCTTAAGCCTACTAAGCCCCTACTATCTTTTATAACCTTAGTATATCTTTAAATGCTTTGAACTTTATAATTATCTTTAATAGCTTTATAAATCCATTTGCTACTATTTAATTAGTTAGGATATAAGTAATCGATAACTTATTCTTTATAATAAGGTTATAGATAAAGTAGTAAGTAATATTAATATATTTCGATTGCTTATATAAATATAGATTCTTTATAAGTGCAATCGCTTTTATATTATTTATTTAAAGATTAATATAATTCTTATTTTATCTAATATACTTAGTAAAACCTATATCTTTTAAAACTTAAGTAATTTATAATTCTTGCTTATAATTTAATAATATTAATATATATTCGGCTTTAGTACTTGCGGTAGCTATTAATTTCTACTTCTTACTTCCTTATAATATAGGTCTGCTATATAGTACTATTATACTTTTAGATATACTTTTCCGACCTTTTATATTTGCCTAATTAGAATTGGTATATACCTTAAGCTTTACGCTTATATATTTTATTAGTCTATATCTTACCTTTTATATAATTATTAATTAAAGGTACCTTTTAAATCACTTGATTATATTCTTATATTAAATTGTTAGATCCTTTAGGTTTTGATTAAGTTGCTTAATAATAAAGGTGATATCTAATCTTATATATACTATAATATATATAATTGCTTTAATATCCTATTAGTACTTCTTTAGATCTCTTCTTTACTTATTTTTATTAATAGGCTCTAACTTATTATACTTTCCTTCGATTAGAGTACGCTTTAGCTTAAAGTTAGGAGTATAAGTAGAGAGTCCTATTCAATTTAGGATCTTTTTAATATACTACTCTTAGTCTAATTAGAATTCTTAAGTAGAGCGGTTCCTTATAACGTAGATACTAAGGATCTTATAAATTCCCTTTAAATCCTTAGTATTAAAATGTTTCCAAATTATTATAAAGAACTAATCCAATTGAGTAGTTATCTTTATAATTATAGTAATATTGTTAATATATAGTAGCAACTTGATTCTATACTTAATATAGGTAAATAGATAAGGGTTAGCTAGGCTTTAAACGAATCCTATTTCTATTAAAGTAAAGCTATATAAGAGGTTCTAATTATAAGCTGATTATTTAAGCCTATAGATATTATAAAGTATATAAAGAGAGTGGCTAGCGCGTATAGGAATACTATTAGGTTAGGAGAGAAAAATCCGTTCCTTTATAGTCGCTTTAGTAAATGTATTTTTTATATTATACTATTTGTATTTAAGGTCCTTAGCAGCTACTATTACTATAAATATACAAAGGGTATTTATATAAACTATTAGCGCAAATATATCGAAGTAGTCTTCTTTATACTATTAGGAGAAGCCCTTAGCTATAAGCCTTGCCTTATAATATTCTAGGGTCCTATTTATATATATCTTAATTATAAAGACCTACTTTATTAATACTAAGTTCACGTCCTTTAGCATTAGTTCCTCTATTTATATACTATTTATAATAAGAGAGCTTATCTCCTCTTAGATTGCCTTATTCTATACTACTCTATTCTTTAAGTTATTAATAGCTTTATTATATATTTTTAAAAAAGAGATTTTCATTATCCCCTTAGTAGCTAGGAATATATTATCTTTATTAAAGCTCTATTAAAGTTCAAGCTTATAGATCTTATGCACTATTATAGCTTAGATACGCTTAGACTTACGTTTGTTTAAAGTATCTTTTAATTCTAGGTCTCTATTCCTCTTTAAAGGTATAGGTTTAGCTATAGGTTCTATAGGCTTATTATCTAAGGAACCGCTTTCTAATAGTAGAGGCTTATTATTACTTATACCTATTT
The DNA here is from genome assembly GCA_024741835.1 of Diplocarpon mali. Taxonomy (NCBI): domain Eukaryota; kingdom Fungi; phylum Ascomycota; class Leotiomycetes; order Helotiales; family Drepanopezizaceae; genus Diplocarpon; species Diplocarpon mali. The sequence continues at coordinate 8,454 of JAENRP010000646.1, read as the reverse complement.
TAAGAATATCCTTAATTGTAAGTGCTTTAACTAAAGGGATAATAATATCAAAGTTGTTCTATACTTTAAGTAGTTCGCAGATAATAGGAATAGTCTATTCGGCCTTTAGGCGATTAATAGGTCGTTGATTAGTAGGTACGCTTAATATACCTAAGCTAAAAGAAAGGGGTTATTAGTTCGGCTTAATAATATTACTATCGAGTAGTATACCTTATAAATCTCTAAGTATATAAAGCTTTAAGGATAGCTCCCTCTTATTTCGAGATTTATCGAACTTAATTATTAAAGATATAATTACTTGCTTTAGATCTAGCGCATATACTATCTATTGCTTTATTATCTATTTAATATACTTAATAAATATATATTCTCTACCTTAGTTTATTAGCTTCTTACTCTTTATATCCGCAGGCTAGGACTTTAGGTTAATATAAAAGTAGCAGACGCTTTTAAAGATACAAATATAATCTAGGCTTAGTTTCTATTTAAAATATGCCTTATATAGTAATATTCGGATACTATTAACTATTAGTCTACTACCTATTCTATTTTATAAGTATATATCTGCCTTAATCGCAAGGTCTTAGAATTCCAATAGTAGGTTAGCATCTTATAATAGAGTGCAATAGTTAGTCTCTACTTGCTAAATGCTTTACTTAGCAATGCTATTTTAATAAGAACCTTTATATATTATAGTTAGTTTATAATAAACTCCTTATTTTACCTATTTATTAAGCTTTACCTTAATCTTTAATATATTATTAGACCTAATAGCTATTAGCTTTAACTAGGTCTAGCATTCTTCTATCACTTTCTAAGTTTTTAGCTTTTTTATAAGCTTAAATTTAGTTTTAGCGCAAATAGTCTATATCTATTAAGTAGAGTTATCTACTATTTAAGAAAACTAATTATTTCCTTTAATTAAGGTTATAAATAGTCTAGTAGTATTAATAGATATTAGCGCTAGTATCGAATCTTTTTATAAATTAAGCTTAGTTTGCATTTGATTTTAAAGTTTTATTAGCTTATAAATTTAATATATTAAGCGATCCTTTAGTACTTAAATCTTCCATTTTAGAATTAAGACCTTATATAGGCCCTTTAATTTCTCTAGCCTTAAATATGCGAATCTTCTATATATTAGCTAATACCTTAATAAGCTTTTAACTTTTAATAGCTTTAATAGCCTATTATTAATTAATACTTTATTATTAGCGGTTAAAAAGGACTAGTAATAGCAATTCAAGGTTTTACCATTTTCCAATTATAAGCCTAGCTCAAGAGTTATTTTTAATAAAACCGCAAGATCTACTTACAGTCCTAGCTTAAGAGTCGATTTCCTAGAAATAGTAAGATCTACTTACGGTCCTAGCTTAAGAGTCATCTCTAACAAATTTGCGAATTTCACTTATAGTCTTAGCCTAAGAGTTATTTCTGCGAATTTCACTTATAATCCTAGCTTAAGAGTTATTATTAATAAATTTATAAAATCTACTCGCAGTCCTAGCCTAAGAGTCATTTCTATTAAATTCACTTATAATCCTAGCTTAAGAGTCATCTTTAAGGATACCTTATAATCTACCTATAGTCTTAGCTTAAGAGTCATTTTCGCAAATTTTACTTGCGATCCTAGTGTGACGGATTGTTACTATATATAGGTTGTACCCCGGTTTGTACCTGGTTTGTACCTGGTTTGGTTATAGCTTAGCGCAATCTTAGTATAGGTTAAAAAACTGGGTTACTTCCGGTTGGCATCTAGTTTGGATCCTCTTAAGCAGGTGACCCTCTTTTCTTTATATATATATTCTATACCCTTCCACTCTTTTAAGGCTTAGTAGTTATTGATTCTAAGTTATTACTAAGATGTTCTATTAGCATTACTATATGATTTGTATATATATTAGTACTAAGCAGAGGTTATACTCTTAGTTATCATATTATTAATAACTCTTTTGCTTTGCTAAAGATAGTATTATAATATCTATTTATATTATTCTTAGTAGTCGACCGAAACCCTAACGAATATGATAATATACTAGAAGACCTATACTAAGCTCTTGCTATAAGCTTAAAGAATAGTTCCCCCTATTACTCGATCTTTAAAGACCCCTCGCTCTTCTCCCTAGAGAGGTGCTAGTATTACCCTTAGTACCTTTCCTACCAACTCCTTATTAGCCGATGACAATAGCCCTAAAGTTACTATATCATAAGCCGAACTAGATTTCTTATAAGTATAACTTACGTTTATATTAAAAGAACGTAATAGGTATAACTATAAGCTGAATTCTATATACTAATAGTTGATCGATTAAGAAAGAGATCTGAATAACCTTTAAAGCGCCTTTAAAGGTATCTTAAGATCAATTGAGAAAACACCTATACTTAAACTCCGAAATACCTCTAGTTTACCTACGCATCCCTAATGCTTTATAAACTTCGACTTACCTCCTTTTATTTCCTTTACTGCGCATAGTAAGCGATGCGATAATTAAAACGATCCTTCTTCTACTTCCTTTAATTAATATACTACTGGTTTGCCTTTAGCTTAGCAGCTAAACCTCTCTTATATTTATAATATATTAAACCTTACTTAAAAACTGTCTAATGGCTGTAATTACTACGCTAAACATTAAAAGGCCTGCGTACTTGATAATTTAAAGCTTTACCACCCCTACTTTTATAAAGAATAGGCCTAGCTTAACTACGTTTTAGATTAGACTAAGAGTATAGCTAAGGACTGGCTAACCCCTTAGGTACTTAATAAGGACGCCCGAATTACTGCCGAAACCCTAGTAAGTCAACTTGCTAAGTTCTTAGCTGACTTGGCAGAACGCGAAGAAGCCAAGATCGAGTTTACTGCCCTTTATATAAAGGCCAATAAGTCTTTTTAGGAATTCTACCTTAAGTTCTTTTAACTAGCTGCTATAGTAAAGATCGACGATAACGGTCGACTTTATAGCACTCTTAAGGAGAAAATCCTAAAACGCCTCTAAACCCCTTTTATATAAAAGTAGTATAAGACTAAGACGTTAGACGAATAGGTTACTGCTATTTAATAAGAAGACATCAGATAGCGCGCTAAGAGGATGCTATATAGTTAGATATAATATAAAGAGAGATCGGGCACTAAAGCTAAAGCTAATTCTAATAAAAATGCCTAATAAAGAGATAATAATAAATTAAATCCCTTGCTAAGAAACCTTTCTAAATCGTATCCGAATCGACCCTAGCATAGCACCCCTACCTTTAGCTTCGCTAAGTCCGGAACTCCCTCTTTTCCTTTGCGCTAAACTAATACCCTTAGCGCTTTTCCTTTAGCTAATCGAAAAAATCAGTTTGATAAATAGCCGAAATCCCCCTTTATTACTCTTAGGTATTATAGCTCTTGCGTTAATAAGCTTAAGTATAATAATGGCTAAGGATAGAATAGCGATAAAGAGGAGGACCTTAAGGCCGAATAAGATAATAGTAGCGCTCCCTTTCCCCCTTTGACTCTTAAGGGAAACGCCCCCGCTTAAGTAAAGCCTCCTTCTTAAGCGCACTTTATAATATGCAATACCTTAATTTAAGAAACCTCTTTAGCAGCGATTTGATAATAAAACAGATCCTACTTTTAAAGAATAGTATTTTTTATAAGGTATTAGCATTAATTAATATAAGCGCTAATAGGTATACTTTAATTAATTCGGCATTACTTAAATCTTTATCTTCTTTCTTTAAACTATTGATTCGCATACTCCCTATACCCTTCCTAGTTAAAGGATATAACAGTTCTTAAGGTAATACTATTACTTATTATATATTGCTTAATCTATATATCAATTAGCAAATTCAATCTTTTACTCCCTTTCTTATTACTAACCTCAGCAATTATAAAGTGATTTTAAAAAGAGCTTAGCTTAAGGAGTATAAAGTTTCTATTAATTATACTTCTCGCAAGCTGACTTAGCCCAATTCCTACCCTCCTACTATCTCTTTCGCAAGGAATATCGAAATCACTAATACTAAACGGCAAAACTTAGATCAATACTACTAGCGAAATGCAATTCAATATAATATAGTATTAGAACGGTCCCTTTTCAAGTATAAAGCTCAATGCTAGGAAGCCCTTTCCTAACTCCCTTCTAAATCACCTCCTATTTCGATTAAATACTCTTTTACCAATTCTACCCTAACTCTACCTTAAGTCGAAGGTAATACCTTTTCTAAAGACCACTTCTACTATATATTAATTATAAAGCAAGAGCTTAACGCGACTGAGCCTAACTCGGCTCCCTCTTTTATTTCGACCTTAAAATGCATTTATAAGTAAATAGCAAAATGTAAAATTCCCCTTTCATCTTTGAATATATATGCAATTTCAGCCTATGCTTTTTATATAATAGCTAGGAATTAGCAAGGCGCAAAGCTCTTTAGCACCTTATTTTATAAAATTAATCAATTGATTTGAGACAATTAAGAAAGTTAGACTTAATAATATAAAACCAATTCCCTCCTAAACTGATACTATAATAGAGAGGTTTTAATAGCTATTCTAACTGCCTCCCTTAAACTAATTGAAAAACCGATTCCAATTGCCTATAAAGAGTATTAATATATATTCTCAAAAGCTGCTTTTAATACGCTGCTACCCTATCGACCCTATGATTATAAAATCGAACTCACAGCCGAAGGTACTTAAAAGGCCCTCCGATACTCCCCTTTATATAAGATATCTATACCTGAACTGGAAATAGTAAAGGCGTACCTTATTAATAACCTTAATAAAGGATTTATTAAGGCCTCCTTTGCCCCTTATACTATACTAGTACTATTTATGAAAAAGGCTAATAGCTCCTTACGATTCTATATTAACTACTATATGCTTAATAACCTTACTTATAAAGACCGCTACCCCCTACTACTAATTGATAAGACCCTAGCTTAATTAGCTAGCGCCTAGATTTTTATAAAGCTTAATATACAGCAGGCTTTTTATCGAATCCGAATAGACCTTAAATCTGAAGAGCTTACTACTTTCAAAACTCGGTATAGCGCGTATAAGTATAAGGTGCTTCCTTTTAGCCTTACTAATAGCCCTGCTACTTATTAAAGGTATATAAACGATATCCTTTTCAATTACCTTAATGATTTTTATATAGCCTACTTAGACGATATTCTCATTTACTCTACTAACCGACTCAACTATAAATCGTATATAAAACAAGTCCTTTAGCGATTATCAGATGCAGGACTATAGGCCGACCTAAAGAAGTATAAGTTTAATATTATAGAGACTAAGTACCTTAGCTTTATAATCACTATCGAAGGCGTTCGGGTTGACCCTAATAAGGTAGCAGTAGTAGAGAATTAGACCTACCCCTTTACTATAAAGGGTATTCAGTCATTCCTTAGTTTTTGCAACTTTTATTATTATTTTATTTAAGACTATAGTCTTATTACCGCCCCTTTAATATACCTTACTAAGAATAACGTTCCCTTCCGATTTACCTCTAAATGCGAGCAGAGCTTCCTATAGCTATAAGAAGCTCTTACATATGCCTTAATCCTTTAGTACTATAAGTAAGACCTCCCTTATATACTAGAAACCAATGCCTCTAATAGTATAGTCGCCTTTGTATTATTATAGCAATATAGGTCCGAATAGCTCCTAATTGCCTATTATAGCAAGACTATAGCACCGGCCGAGCTAAACTATACTATATATAATAAGGAGATGCTAGCTATTATTCGATCATTTGGCCATTTTAAAGCCGAGCTTACAGGAGCACCCCACCGAATTATAGTATATACGGACTATAAAGCACTTAAGTACTTTATAACTATAAAAAACCTTAGTTCTCGATAGGCCCGCTGGGCCGAGCTTCTCTTCGAATACGACTTTATAATTACCTACCGACCTGGCTTTGAAAACCCTCTTGCTAATGCCCTAACTTGCTATATTAATAAGTTGGATAATTAGAATATAATAAAATATAACAACTGCCTTATAATATTATTACACTAGGATTAGATTAACCCTTGAATCCTCTTTAAATAGCTTTGCGAATAAATTATAGCTAAGAACCTAGTCTCTATCGAAGAAGTTTCGGCTTTCTCCTTTACTTTCTATATTATTAATTAAGTACTAGCTACTAATCAATAATATAGGCCTTACTAGGTCTATCGCTAAGCAGCCCTTTAGAATAGGTCTAATATAGCCCTAACTAAGACTAACCTTTAAATAATAAAAGGAGATTTACTTCTCTTTTAAAGTAAGCTGGTAGTACCTAATATAGACTACCTCTATACGCTACTTATATAAGAGGTTTATAATCAAATTACTACTACGCATCCAAGCGCGCGCAAAACCTACTAGCTTCTCTCCTTATAATACTACTAGCCGAATCTATACTAATACGTATCCTAGTACTATAAGAACTGCTATACTTACAAATAAAGCAAAGTCCCTTATAATAAGAAACCTAGTTTACTCTAACCTCTCCTAATACTAAGCCGACCTTAGGAGCATATAACTATAGATTATATAAGTTTTAATAAAGATAAGTATAGCTATAATAATATTCTTATAATTATCAATTGATTTAATAAGCAAGCGATATCAATACCTTATCGAAAGGCTACTGATTTATAATAGTTAGCCTAACTTTATATATATTATATATATTGCTACTTTAGTCCCCCTTTGATAATTACCTCCAACCAGGGCCCTTAATTTATCTTAAGCTTTTGGAAAGCTTTTACTTCTGTTTTAGGTATAAAACTAACCCTCGGCTCGGCCTACTACCCTTAAACCGACGGCCAAATCGAAAACTATAATTAGTACCTTACGCAACGCCTCCGCCTTTTTATTAGCTACTATTAAGACGATTAGAGCGAATTCTTACCTATAATGGATTTCGCCTAGCTAACGCTCTCCTATGATTCCCTTAGTAGCTTATCGCTATTTGAAGTAATATATAGGTATACTTTGCGTACTAATTAGGACTAAAAGCTTAATATACCTAATTCAGAGTCCTCTTCTTAAAAGCTTAATCGATAAGACGCCTTTAAATACTCCGCAAGATATTATAGAGCTTAGACCCTTATTAAATCTCATATCCTTAAGGCTTAAGAACGCATGCGAAACGCCACTAATACCTTTCGTTACCCTGCTACTTTTAAAGTCGGCGATCTAGTATACTTAAATATGCGTCCTTACCCTATAGATAGGCCTTTTGAAAAGCTCAGCTTCTTTAGAGCCGGCCTATTTAAGATAGTAGAGAAAGTATTTAGTTTATACTAACTAAAGCTACCTAACTCTATAAAAGTATATAATATCTTCTACTTAAGTCGCCTCTAAAGGGACCTTAGTACCCCTTTAGATAGTCAAGTAAATAAACCCCCTCTTACTATTAATATTATAAAAGAATAAGAATATAAAGTAGAGAGCCTGCTTACTATATAAAAGTAAGCTAGTACGCTTATATACCGCGCCTTATAGATTAGCTGCGATATTAATTTAGAATAGTACCTAACCTCTAATTTTATATATACGCCTTTTAAGCTTTGCAAATTTCATTTAGAAAATCTAAACCTCCTAGGCCTATTTATAAGGCTTCCTAATTAGATATAGGCCTATACTAATAGTATAAATGATTATAATAAAATAGGTGATAATAAACCTATAGTTAGACGTTTAAGGATAAGCTTTTTTCAAAAGGGAGGGTGATATAACGGATTATTACTATATATAGGTTGTACCTTAGTTCGTACCTAGTTCGTACCTAGTTCGGTTATAGCTTAGCGCAATCTTAGTATAGGCTAAAAAACCGGGTTACCCTTGGTTAGCATCTAGTTCAGATCCCCTTAAGCGGGTGACCCTCTTTTCTTTATATATATATTCTATACCCTTCCACTCCTTTAGGGCTTAATAGTTATTGATTCTAAGTTATTACTAAGACGTTCTATTAGCATTACTATATGATTCGTATACGTATCGGTGCCGAGCAGAGGTTATACTCCCAGTCGTCACACCTAGCTTAAGAGTCTATTTATTCTCCTTATCTTTACTCAATTGTATTAAGGTAAAGAGTACACTTTCCTTAAAGGAATCTACTTATAGGTCTAGCTTAAGAGTTAATATCTATAATATTACCTTTAAAATAATATAAAGTCTATCTTTAATTTTAACTTTAAAAATCACTTTATAATTATTATTTATAAACTATATAAATTGATTATTAAAAACTCTTATATAATTCAACTTTATATAGATCTTACGATTAGATAAAAGATTAATACTTAAGTTAGGTATAAGGAGAACATTTTACAAAAGGAAAGAAATGCTAGCGATATTCATCTTTACTATACTTATTAAATCTATATATAACCTTTTACTACCAACCTTAATAAAGCGCCTTTTTATTTTAATAAGCAGGCCTTTAAATAGGTAAGATTTATTAATTATATATA
>JAENRP010000645.1:0-12548 GCA_024741835.1 Diplocarpon mali | reverse complement strand
AGAAGCGGGTATTTTGCTCGGCACCTCCAAACATACACTGGGCGTTCTACGATATCTGTGCTAGCATACTCCAGATTGTGGGATGGGAGCAGAGAGGATGCCTGCTCTCTATAGATCTTCTATCTTTACCAAGATTTCGTTCGGGTGCTATGCTGCGCTGGTCGTCCCATGTCTGCCTGATTGGGGTGCTTGTACCGTGCCGCGTCTATGCTTATGCCGACTCGAGGCGATGCGACAGTGATCCAGACGGGTCGAGCCTCGGTGATCTTCACAGGCAGCGAACCCCCTATTCTCTGGCGCTGCTGATGCACTCTCCCCGTTCCAAAGAGCAGACATCGTAAGCAGGGACTCTCCCCTCTCGGTTGCATGAACAACGGGTGGGAGGGGGCAGTGTATGTACAGTACCATTACCGCTATACTTGCATATTCCCCGCACGCACCTTTTGCGATGGCGTTTACGGTTGTGGGCTTCTCAGACATAGAGTACGTCCTTGCTCTGGGGGTTCTTCCTCAGGGTTCTTGATGTAATCCCCCTCCCGATGCGCTGGGGTAGAGTACTCGTCAGAGTGAGTATGAGAGAGAAGAGAGAGAGAAATTCACGAAAAAAGAGCAGAAAGCAAAGAGGATCTGGCTCGACGTCGTGGAGAGGAACGAGACAGTGCGGGGTATTCCGTTTGATATCTTCGTGGATGGTGGGTGTGGGCACGGGTCTGTAGGGTTGTTCTTGGGGGCGGGTTACAGCGGGCTGATGGATTTTTGCATGTGAGGTTGAGGAGAGAGATGAGGCGCTGTCATGGACGGGATGAACCCTTTTGGGCGCTGGTTTGTTCGGGGGAAAAGGAGGTGGATGGTGTGATGATTGGAACGAGGCTTGGAAGCTTACTTTGAGCGATCGGGTGAGGTGAAGGGGATGAAGGTGTCCGCCGGATTGATAGGATAGGGGGGGAGGTTACCGGTGCGGCGCCCCCCCTCTCTCTCCCTTTTCCTCTCCACTGCGGAATAGTAGAGTTCTTGAGGCTGAAGGGCAGGTCAACGAGAGGTCTCAGGTGAGGTTGAAACGTCTTCCCAATCGCCTTGTCAGACACTGATAGCCAGCCTTACGCGAGACGGCGGAGAATGCTGCTTAGAGGACTGAGCTGAGCTCCCCAGTTTGGATGTGGAGTCTGCGACACGTGATCTATGCTTTGAGCGCTAGCGTCCGCTAGCGCCCATCCATAACTCATTGAACTTTTTTGCGTCTTCAGCAGGCCGCAGTCTTATTCCTCCTTGCCAAACCATACTACACCCTCGCGCCAACCACTCTGCACATTATCCAGCTTTGAGGGCCTACGTCTCCGAGTGCTACCTGCCCATCACTTGACGGCCGGATCTTCCTGGACCGAGAAAACAAAATTGTAAGTTCCTATTCCATTTGAAAAAAACTTCAACATTTGACCCGAAAACACCTTGATGATGAACTTTCGTGTCGCCCCTATCATACGAGCCTGACAAGACTCTTCGTGGTGATTAACCTGTCTTAACCAAACGGACTTTCTGATCTCTATCCTACCCTCGAACCTACGTCCTGTCTCTGCTGCAGCAAGACATATAACTAACATGCTTCGAGACAGATGACTGTGAGTACATACCGACCTCTGGGAATACAATGCAAACCAGAGAGAGGGAGAGCGGAGTCTGTCAACAAATGATGACCAAAATATACTATTAAATGCCGACTGCCAATGACGAGCAAACTGGTTCGATTACCTGATACTGCTGCTGGGGACTCCGTCTTCATTCTGCTTTGCTTCACAACAATCTATACGAGTCGCAGACACTGACAAGTTTCTCGTCTGCAGAACACACAGCATTGCTATACACATTGTGAGGCAGATGTAATGATGGTATGTACCAGGGTTCTTCTTGTCGACGAGGGGAATGAGGCAGAGCTTATGATGTAACAATTCCATGCTAATGCTGACGGTACCTGTACCGGATGCTGAAAAAAATTCAGACTTTTCATCTTTCAACTGAGGCTCTTTGATAATTTCCTACTCGCGTCGGATCTTTGGCATTGAGCTTTGGCTGACATGCTCGTGAGGCTTAGCAGTTCTGCGATGGCTTTAGTGGGAACAATAAAGGAAAGCTGGTCGAGGCTAGAGGGAACACGACGGGTACAGGCGTGCCGCGCAGAGAAACTCGTTATAGGTCTGCTACATATTTACATGTTTTCCCACTTGCTTCAAACGTGAGTACGCTTACTTCCAAGAACTTCATATATCTCGTGAGCGTGCAACATATTTATCATGCTCACCTACCAGGCTCAAGGTTCTCTGCCCACCTCATCAATCACATGCACGTCTGACTTCAGCTTCCCTTTCGAGTTCTAAACCCACCAACCCGATCCCGCCTGCCGTCCTCTTCTCCGGTCCACTGCCACCGCTGCATCACAACCACAGATACAGATTAGGTACAAGGAAGATCATGGGGATGAAGCGAGAGAATGGGGAGGGTGTGGGGTATCGTTCCTGCGGAGGAGTGATCCAGATTCGGTGGGAGCTGGGTAGGTGCCTGGGCTAGCTACTACTGAAAAACGACCCAGGCGGCGGCGAAGCTGCTTCCGAAGCTCTAGAGCTCGCTCTGTAAAGCTGACAATCCAACTCGTAAGATTGTCAGAGGATGAAAGGAAGCCAAGTAAGAAGGATAGGAGAGGAGAGGTCAAGACAAGACTTATGATCGCTCGTTTTAGCTATATGCGAAACGGCACAGTCTACGAGGATGTAGGCGATCAGACTTGCAAACCAGGAATGAACTGTACGGGTAAATAATTTTGGTTTCATAAACAGCTAGCTACAGAGAGTGATAGACTGACTTGTCTTCCGGCAGATATATTTGCCGAAAGACACGATGCACAAATCAAGATCTTGACATTATCACTCATCAACAACCAATCTCGGCTCAACTCCTCCCAAAATTTTCCAATTTCTCCGCATTCGGACCAAGAGAGAAAAGGGAAAATGTATTGCTATGCGTCATGTACGACATGTATGATCTTTCATCCTTCCCTCACCAATAACTCACTCATTACACAGAAAATGGAAGATTTGCTAATCTGATGCGATCGTATGATCAAGGCCGTAATACACGCGCTCATTAGATGGCGGTGATGTTTTGCTTTAGGAACCAAAAAGAAAGGCATAACAGTCATGAAGGGAAGTCCGTTGCGGGACATTGTGAGATTGTTGGTCTTTTAGTCGGTGTGCCGTAGTGTGCTGTTACGACTCTTTCTGCTATTTTGTGTTGTAGGGCTGGCTCGAGATCCCGAGGCCGATCCGATTGTTGAGGCGTGGCGGCCCTTTACTGGATGGTTGTGAAGGTGAGCGACGTCGTGTTTGCCTGTGGCCATGTTAGTGAATATATCTGATACACAGAACTTCGGAAATTACCATCACAACATGCTCTGACATTCTCCAGTCTGTCAGATTCTCTATCTTGCTTCTCATACTGCTCTCTCAGATCTTCGGCGCTGTCGTGGACTCCACTAGCTTCGTAGATCCCCCCGTTATCACTGACACTGTGCCTGCTCCGACGACTTGAGTAGCTGTTTGATTTTCCTGCCTCTCCTGCCTTCCAGTAATTGCTCCATCGAGAGAACGTGCCAATCGATGGGCGAGATGACGCTGTTAAAGCCAGATGTGGCTGAGCTAAGATCTTGGTAGTCCTTGCAGGGGACTCATTCCGAGTTGTGCGACTATTGTAGGAAGAGAGAGATGCGGGCCCTCGGCGCGCGCTACGAGTTCCAAGCCCAGGATTAAACTCATCGACATCTTCTCGAGTCAAGGCACCATTAGCAACAGAGGCGGTATCCTCCGTAGCATGCTCTCCCGTTCGAAGAAGCAGATAGGACAGAGCGTTGAACCATGTCTCGTGACGTTGACCAGTTGTCGCAGTGAACTTGACAGAGCGGCCTGGAGTCATAATGATCAAACTCTTGCGATGCAGACCAGGAGGCATGGGGTTATCATCGGTTACCACTCTGACTGCTTCAATAGGAACGCTCTTCGCCTTCAACTCAGCTCGGCCTGCTCCGGATGGGTCACGGTCGCTCCAGTAGAGTGTTCTAGTGTATGGATGGACCCAGAAGTAGCGTCTGTGTCGGTTGTCTGACATAGCACCACGTCCAGCCTTTCTCGTGTACTTCCATAAATACTCCCCAATCATGGTTTGCGTGATAGCATTGATCATACGAGGATCCGTACCAGGTTCAAGACCATGTGGCATACCAGAATTCATATTGAAACGTGTATCGATCTCAGAGATGAATGACGAGACCGATGATGCTCTAGACTTGCCGGTCCGAATAGGCGAGTGGATCTCTGCAGTGCCAGCGGAAGAGTGAATGGGTCTGGGGGTTGTGCCAGCCCTCATTGAAGCAGGGCTCAACGGTGGCTGAGAACTCGGTGTTCTAGGTCTTAATGAGGGGTTCTTGTAAGCAGAGGCTGGTAATGACGGAGGGCCCATACTACGGACACCTCCGGATGAAGAGCCAGAACGTTGGGTAGAGTCTGGTAAGCACGACGGGCCCATGGTACCGACACCGCCAGAAGATGAGCCGGAACGCTGAGCGGCGGCAGCGATGACTTGTTTGTGGTCGATTGGCAGTGGCGGATGAACGCTAGACATCGAGTTACGACCGCTCCCGGCGCTCCCAGGTCTCTTCAAAAGGGAAAGAACATCGTTGACGGAGTCTGGCTCAGCTATCTTCGGTCTAGCTCTACTTACACTGCCAATACTCTCTTGCGACTTGCGAATCCGGAGAGCAGGTGCAATAGCAATTCCATGTGGTGAAGAATTGGATAATGCTTTGAAGGCATCATCGGCGAGAGTGGTGTCTGGCCGCATGCTGTGTTGCATCTCGTCGATCTGCCGTGCTGTCAAGGCGGTTTGTGAGCTTTCATCGATGGTCTTAACGGGAGCCTCATTTGCAGCACGGTCATGAGGGTTTCCGGAAATTTCCTTGAATGGGCGCTGGAATTCAGGCGTCTCGACAGCTGAAGAACCACATGGGGATTGACGAGTATCATCTGCAATGATGGGTGTAGCGGGGGCCGTGTTCTTATTCCGGCCAAGAAGTCCACCGATAGATGAATCTTGGAGCGTTTCTGATAGATCCCTAGCAGCCGATACATCATCAATCGAGTCTTCCCTTGGAATGATGACAGCATCTCTTCTTGGACTCCGAGGTGATATTGGTTCTGTATCAACGAATTGAATAGCGGAAAATGCCATTTGTGAGGGCGTGGAAGCGATTGGAGGAGTGGCTGGTCTGGTTTCTCTCCTGGTGCTTACAATTGTAGGGGACTTGGCTTCCGGTGGCTCAGTATGTTCGTAAACAGTAATTGACCTGGTCAAGGGGGTCGACACTGTCTCCAGACCAGCTAGACGTATCAATGGAGTATCAGCACGGGACGTTGGAGGAGATGGGAACTTTGCAAGCTTTTCTCCCATGACTTCCGGATCATATTGCGAGCTCCTATCGCTGTACGATGAAGCTGAGATTGGTCTCGACCGGTCCTCAACAACAGTAAGGTGGTTATCTATTTGCTCATACATCTGCTCCTCATGCCATTGGCTTGCAGAATCGGACATTTTTACCTTGACTGGTGGACTGGTCGAAGTGCAGCTATCATTTGTTACAGGTACTGGCTCTGGATCAGTCAAGGCATGGCCGTCACTCATAACGCGACCTGGTTCTGGCTCTGTGGAAGTGTGATTATCGCTTATCAAGCGTCGAGGCTCGCATTCAGTCAAAGTAATGTTGGTGTTCATTAAAGGTCGGGTGTCTGAAGCAATGAAAGCATTGCTGATATCCAGGTGTACTCCGTCTGTTAATGCGGCACCTGGCAAGCCTCCGGCAAGTAGAGGAATGGTTTTCAGTGGCGAGGCTGGTGCTGATTCCCATGCGTCGGTCATCATGCCAGAATCCACCATCGGTAGTCTTGGTACGGCTGGTACCGAAGGAAGAAGAACTGGGGTATTACTAAGAACGGGCTTCACGCTGCTAGATCGCGATTCTGGCGTTACTGATTGAGACACGAAGTTACTGTGACTCGGAGTGCCGTTTATCGAATCTTCCTCATCGCTCAAGTTACCAAGTTCGGCAAACAAGCTCTGGCCAGCAGCCTGAGGGGTACCGTTCCGACTACTGTTCGCGAAACTGGCAGGACTACTCTGTGAAGGAGGCTCTTCGCTAACAGCTCTTGAGCGTCGGTTCTGGCCACGGCTTACTCGTAGTCGAAGGCGTTGAGGCTGCTGCGCAGTAGGTGTCTTGACTTCTTCATAACTATACTCGTCGCCAGACGTCGATGCGGTGCTCTGGAACGAGTTACGATTTGCCATTTGGCTTAGAGCAAAAGGCTTTGGTCTTGATCGCATGGTATCGGAGGGTCTTTCGGTTTCTGTGAGATCATCGCTACCGCTCAATTCCTCGACCCCAGTTTGGAAATCTTCCGTTTCTGTTCCACGCTCGTTGGCTGTTTGGAATGCATCGGTCGTGTCCTGGTCATTTGCGGTCCCGAAAATATCGCGATCATCGGCTGATCGGAAAATATCTCCAGCCCCAACAGCAACTCGGATATCGGACACAGCGGCATAACTCGGGCTCTTTTGCCCGTTGTCATCTTCCCAATTTGCATCTTCGATGAAGATTTCGCTTTTGCTACTTCTCAGTCCTCCAAGTTGGCCTGGCTTTAGTGGCTTTTTGAATTCCTTCGACTCGACCTTACGATTTCTTTTGCCGTTTCCAGACCCAAATTCTCCTCGACGGGCGTCCAATTCATCTCTTGCATCTTGGAGCATTCGCTTGAGTTCCAGCTTCTCAGTCTTCTCTCTGTGAATGTTACCCTTCAGGTTTTGTATCATTCTGTGAGCATGGTGCAGAGAGCTCTTGAGAGTCTCCGATTCGAGCATACTGTGTCGGGGAGTTCCTTTAGTAGGGGAGGGTGGTGGAGATTGTTCAGGGGTGACATTGTCATGTGCTGTGTCATAGTCCTCATCACTATGTCCTCTGGCGTGTACTCGATCCTCTAATCTCCCTCTCTGATGGGCAACGGCTCTAGCGAGCTCTTGGTTTTGACCCGACAGATCTTCAACCCTTCGCTGTAGAGCACTTCGCTCGATATCCGCCACCGTCATGCTTCGTTTGACACTTCCCATTTCAACCTCGTGGTGTTTGAGAGCAGATGCATGATCTTCCGAGAGCTTTGCGTAGCTCAGCCTGATATCATCAAGTTCCTTTTGGGCGGCACTCTTTTCGGATTGCAAAATGCTGAGATTGTTATTCAGTCTCTTCTCTCGATCCGCGGACTCCTTTGCTGCTGCAAGTAATTCATGAATCTGGGTTTCAAGGTTCCAGTTCTCGTCTTTATATCTGTGTTCACTCTCATCGAGACTTCTGAGGCGTTGACTGAAGCCTTCCGCCTCGATTTCCAGTCTCGATTTCTCCAAAATCACAGTCTTCAACGACTCCTCTTTTCCTGCTAATAGAGCTTGGAGATGCCGTACTTGTGACAACAGTGACGTGCTGATTTCTGTCGCGAACTCAATGTCATGGACTCGATTTGAAGGCAGATTCCGTTGCTTCCGATTTGGCACGTTCAGTTTGGAAGGAGAACTTGTAGCTTGGCTCTCGAACTTAGAAGGGCTTATTGATCGCTGTGATACGTTAGCAGAGGTCAATGACCTGTTTGAGGAGTGTGTGACCTTGTCGCCCGGGAAAGGTGATCCGCCGCCCATTTCAGCACTCGAAACTCGGGACTTTGGCAGGAAAGCCCTGGCGCTCTCGCGACCGACTTCATTATACTCTTTCTCCACTTCGACCAACTTCTGCCGCAGCTCTGGGGAAATATCTCCTGCGCTTTGTTGCTTCTCGACATCCTTCAGACGTTCTGCCAGATCCTTCTGTTGTTGTACGAGAGTAATTCCTAATCTTGAAGCTTCTTGTATACGTCGTCCCGTCTCTGCAAGATGAGATTCCAGAACGCGTTTTATCTGGTCAGGAGATGCTGTTGGACCAAGGGCAAATAGCTGACTGTCAAAATGGGAGAATCTGTGGTGACTCGAGGTTGAAGCGGAGAGAAACGGGTCCTGCTGCTCTGAGTATTTCGTGTTCGTTTGGGAGGCCACGTACGGCTGGTTTGCTGCCACAGAGGAAGACATCGTGTGGCCTCAAAGATCAGAGTTACTCAGAAGAGACACCTGAGCTCAAATCGCTGCGACAGATGAAGATAGGTACCACGCTACGGTCCTGCTATCTCTCTTGTTCCTTCCTCACACCACCTGCTGATATCTAGGATATTAGATAGCCGTGGATCATGGACACCCAAAAAATGGAATTTCATACAGCACAAAGAGTGTACTGTTTCTGTTTCACTTGAATGCCAGGTGTGTTGTGAGAATCCTGATCTAGGTCTGTTGATTGGCACTAGGGCACGCGTTCCTGGATGGTTCCCCACTGGGATGGAGACAAGTTGTTGTCGTAAGCGTGGCCAATGATTGGAAGTCCAGTGAGGCAGCGCAACGTAAGTTATCAGTCCAGCGCAGATGGAACAGACAAGAGAGTAAGGAAGAGGAATGTTGTCTAAGGAGCCGCCAGTGAGGAGAAGAAAATAATGTGGATTGCGATAGTAACATGCAAGTGCAGCCTTAGCCTGGCTCACGGTCGGCGCGAGCTGGGGTGGAATGTACGGCAATCTACCTAGCCGAGTGAGCAGCAATTGTTTCTCTCTGCCTGCCCCTCAAAACCAACAGCAAACATTTACTTTGTACTTCGTAACTTACTCTGTACACTCCATATAGAGCAGATGATGACGTGGATATGCATTGACAGTGTAATTTCCGCAAAAATAAAATTTATTGATATGCGCAAGGTTTACCATCCTGTATGTTGTAGAACTGCTCTGACGGATAAAGACCCTACTGTATGTAAAGCAAGCATTAGTCATCTTTCTAGCATGTTCAGCCTTCTCTGCCAGCCTCTAAAACCCCTGTTGATTTGTGCGCCCATCCTCACCAACCTACAATGGATTCGAAAGAGTTTGGGGAAAAACCCTCTGCTACTCCAGTGGCTCTCTTCAGGAAACGCGCTGCCAAATCCAATATCAGGAAACGAGTTGCGTCTTCTCCTCCAGCCTCAGATAGCGACTCTGGAGAATTTTCATCCTCAGAAGATGAGAGAGGACGTAAGATTAAGAGGAGAAGGGATAATACTAGCGCCGTTCAAGTATCCTCCAAGAACGCCGCTTCGAATATCGCCGAGCTCACAGCTACAACATACACCGCAGACCGAAGCAGTACCATCAAAAGTTCCAATGATGCTACTAAGCAAGCCAATTGGTACGAAAATACCACAGATGTCCTGTCCAGCAAGAATCTATTGGGAAGTACCAGAGCTACGTCCTCGGAAGTAGCAGACGGGACATACAAAGGTTTAGCCAATGCCACCTCCTTTATTCAAAAGAATCCCAACGCCCCAAGCCGAGTGCTAGGCCCTGTGAAAGCACCTACCAACATCCGCACCATCACTGTCACGGATTTTGCACCAGATGTGTGCAAAGATTACAAACAGACAGGCTTCTGCGGCTTCGGGGACAATTGCAAGTATCTGCACGCAAGAGAGGACTATAAAGCCGGCTGGCAGTTGGATAAGGAATGGGAGAATGTCACGAAGGGGAAGAAGATTCTAGGTGGCACAAAGATAGCGACTGCGAATCGTAATGCTGAGAAAGAGGATTCTGGGGACGAAGATGCCATATTGGAGGGGATTCCATTTGCCTGTCTTATTTGCAAAAATAACTACAAGGACCCAGTTACCACAAGGTGCGGGCACTACTTCTGCGAGAGCTGTGCCTTGAAGCGGTACAGGAAGGATCCCAGCTGTGCTATTTGTGGTGCAGGCACAGGAGGGGTGTTTAAGATGGCGAAGAATTTGAAAAAGTTGTTGGAAAAAAAAAGTATGAGAGCGGCGAAGGGGAGAAAGAAGGCTGTTGAGGCCGGGGAGGAAGCTAGTGAGGATGAAGTAGGGGACAAGTGAGAGAGCAAATCAAAAGCTACTACTATCAAAGACGTCTATGGTATGCGTACTTTGAGTGTTTTGCTAAAGAGCCTCTTTTGCATTGACAAATTTAGCTTTGCACTTGTTCAAGAGTGGGAGAAAATAGTAGGAGATAAGGAAGCTGGTTAGTTGTGGAAAGCAAGGTTGTATTTGTTAAGAGAGGTTGTACTATAAAAAGTAATTATATATATATTAGGGTTCATGCCTAAGGCATCTGCTGAATATTCTATACTAGTGGCCTATATCTTTTACTCTTATTGAACCTATTAAACAGTCGCAATAGGAATGGGAAGCGTCTAGAGGTCGATAGTAGATATATTAGTAAGAGTTAAGGAAGGAAGGTTACCCCTTTCCTTCCTAAAGCTATATATGTATCAATATCCTATTAATTAAATAATAGGGTTATATAATAACTTATTAAAGTGATAGCTTTATCCTTATCTTAATACTCTTACTTAGACCTTATTCTAATTGACCTATAGTCGGCTTAAAAATGATAACTAACCTTTTGCGTTAATTTAACTCTTAGGTATCTTTTAAATTAAAATAATTAGTTAATCGCAACCTATCGTGCAGAATGGGTAGAGTCTCTACTTATTCTAAAGACTCTCTACGTGATTCTGCTAAGTTATAGACTCTCCCTTTTCTTTTTAAAGTCTCCTTATTATATATATATTAAAGAATAATATAATCAATTATTTTTATCTAATTTAGCAAGCCTTTAAAGCGACCTAATAAAGGCCCTTTAGCTAACTATACTATAGTTATAAGCCCTATAAGCACTTTAATATGCTTTCTCTTTGCATATAATTAGCTAAAGGGCCCTTTGATGTTACGGCCGCATCACGTGCACGGTTATATCACGTGTCGCTAAGACTGCACGCTAGGACTGCAAGAAGTCAGGTGCACGCTAAGGTAGCGAGGTGGCTGGATCACGTGCACGCTAGTGAAGCACCTGTACTTATTCTGAAGGAGCTTTACTAGAGACTCTCTCTTCTTTATCTTTTCTTCTCTATTATATAGCGTACCTCTTAAGGTAATACAATTAGCGTTATTCGATTATCGCCCCTTTATACGCTTTAGAGCAAGTCGTAATATAAGAAAAGATCTATTCAACCTTTGCTAAAAAGCTTAATATCTACCCCCTTTAGAATCGTTACTTTAAACTGCCTTAAGCAACTCGATCTCTTAATCTCGTCCCTTTTACTACGAACTGCCTTAAGCAACTCGTATATAGCGCCTAGATCTTACTAATCTAGTTTTTAAAAGAAGCTGAAAAACGACCTTTGAATATAAGATTAGCTTGTTTTTCGACCCTTTACCTACTCTATTCTATAAATAGAAACTCACCTTTAATTTTAATTTGAAAAAAAAAATATATTCACTATATCCTCGCTTCGCTAGCATAGGCTGCTGCCTAGAGCAGTATATTAACTTTTCTCTTCTTGACTCTCTTCCTCCTTTATAAATACTTTAAACTACTCGTTTTTATCGACCTATACTTATCGATAACTCTCCTTATACTCTTCGAAGCTCCTTACTCCTTTGAAACCCTTAAATACAACTCGACTCTTCGAAAAACCCTCCTTGCGAACAAGTTATCGACCTTTTCTATACTCCCTATCGACCTATACTCGTCGACTCTTTCTTATACTCTTTAAAGCTCCTTACTCCTTCCTTCTTATACTTAGGTATAAAACTAAGGGACCTATACCTATATATATATATAGAGACTTAGTCAGCTTTAATAGGTTATACCTATTGAACTTAAGTGAGTCGGCGCAGTAGGTAAAGGAGGCTTCTAGAGGTCGATAGTCGATATATTAGTAAGAGTTAGGGAAGGAAGGTTACCCCTTTCTTCCCTATAGCTATATATATATTAATATCCTACTAATTAAGCAGTAGGGTTATATAATAATATATTAGAATAATAGTTATATTACCTATTTTAATACCCTTACTTAGACCTTATTCTAATTAACCTATAGTTAGGAAAATAATAACTATCCTTTTATACTAATCTAACTCTTAAGTATCTCTTTAAATTAAAAATAATTAATTAAAAGCAACCTCTATTGAAATTATTAACCCTACTTATAAGGTAGGACTAGGAGTCAATTTTCTTAAAAGTGTTCCTTTATAAGACTACGTGACTTAACTTACGATCTAGGCCTAAGAGTTAATTTAAAAAACTTTCCTTTATAAGACTATATGACCTGACTTATAAGGCAGGCCTAGGAGTCGTCCTTAAGCCTACTAAGTCCCTATTATCTTTTACAACCTTAGTATATCTTTAAATACTTTAAATTTTACAACTATCTTTAATAGCTTTATAAATCCATTTGCTACTATTCGATCGATTAAGATATAGGTAATCGATAACTTATTCTTTATAATAAGGTTATAGATAAAGTAGTAAGTAATATTAATATATTTCGATTACTTATATAAGTATAGA
>JAENRP010000643.1:0-13237 GCA_024741835.1 Diplocarpon mali | reverse complement strand
AGATGTAGATATATATATATGTATATATATAGATGTAGATATCATAGAGTATCAAGGTCGAGAAAGTGGCATTGGGACATATTCGACGGATGTCTCTCTTGGCTTATGTTAGCTTAGGAGTTGAAGGCGAGGTACACAATCAAGTTGGAGGTATTATAGCCGTCGCTACAGCGCGGCACGCAATCATACATGTCGATAGCACCAGATTCTCTCGAAAGCTTCACAGCGATTGTCCAGCGCAAAGTTTGAGATCGAAACCGTCATAATTGATAAAGCACAGGACAAGAGATAGGCAAGAACACGGGGAATGGCTGGTAGGAACGCATACGTCAGTCTCATATCTCTATTTACTATACCCAGACTACGGTATCCGAGGCTGCAAGCGAAAGCCAGACGCCGACTCGCCTCAGCCCGCGCCCCTTTCCCACGAGCGAGCGCTCTGAGCACTAAATCTCCTTCGACTGTTTTTCTGGATACCCAGCCTGGCAAGAAACGAGCCCCTCAACCCCGCGATCCCTGATCCAGGCGAAACCGGGCTCGCTCGCGCAGACGAAACATAGACCTGGGTGTGGATAGCCGAGATGGGAGAGCTAGGGCGGGATAAGGTGGTTGGTGTTTGTTCTCTTGGGGGCTGTATCGCGTTTTTCCTGAGAGACGAAGGAGAGCGGTGTCTGGGTCTGTTGACACCGTCCAAGGAATCATACATACCTTTGTAATTTCCGAGGAAGTTTCGTCGAGCTCTATTTTAGCTGTTTCACGACTATGTGCACTATGTTGCAAATGCTCTCCATCTTGATTTTGGCCTTGCCGAGATGCGGTTTTGAGGAGCGAGGGGCGCTAACCAATAGTATGTTGTCGGGAGCGAAGCTGCGAGGCGCACCTCGAGGATGTTTCATCGTGCACTTATAACGTAATTCCCCTCTGCGCGCTGGGAATCAGAATACGAAGGGGGGGAAAGACATGGATTCGAGAAAACCATAGCCTGCAATTATGGTACAGTCCCTCACAAGTAATATTACCGAAACGGCTATTATGCGCCAGATCATCGCCTTCCTCTTCAGCGCTACACGAGATATCTAAGAACTCTATTCTATATACATAGGCAATATTTCTCATCGAAATGACAGCAAGATCTGATTAGAAGTCTAGGTTGTCAAAGCAACTGAAGTGCTACATTAAGAGTCAAGTAACGCCAAATACCTGGTCAAGAGACGGCCTCGACCGCCACACAACTTAAAGAGCCAGGCTCGCAAGCGTGAATCTAGAAGACTGCAAGAGATATAGGCGGCGCGATGGCTTTTACATGTAATCAGTGCACCCACTCCTAGCAATCGCCGGCGCCCTTGGTGTAATACTTTGGACGTGCCCAGCTCCGCGTGTTTTATTCTATTTCTGTACCAGATCAGCTTTCCTCTTGCCCTAGAATAAGGCGATGGAAAGTGGTCAGATCTTGGGGATCGGACTTTGAGAGGATCACCAAGCTCTGCACACTCGTCGTGCCACCCCTCTGGATATCTTGATCTTGATCTCGACGTCAGTATAGGAAAGCTTCGTGCTCGAGAGAACGGGCCAAGGTCTGTGGATGAGGTAGTTAATACATGGTATGGTGGGGAGCAGAAGCGGGCACTTCAATATGTGGGAGGTTTGCCTTACTCTGACAGATACCAATACTACATACAGGTTGAGTTTGTGATGCAAGGTTCTCTCAATACAGTAGGGTTTCTCTTCTTGGAATCCGCGAAAGTTCGTAAAGTAGAGTTTAGAGTGCTTAGCAATAATGCAAAGTAGAATCGAATAGTGTCTTTGATTCTTCTCTATATACGCTGTTAAAGATGCTTTTCTTACAACAAGATCTTGTGCTTTTTACCAAAGTCTTTTTGCTTCTTCTATACCTGCAACATTGCAAAGCAATGTCCTAATAGCAGGGATGGGAGGAATGACCGAAGAAAGTGGTTTCAAGACCAGCTATCACTTATAAATCCTAGTTAAAGACAGCAGCTCAGGTCTAAATGGAACTGATACGTCATGTTAAGCTTTTGTCAGGTGATAAGACAAACGAGGTAAGCTTGTACAGGCCTGGCCTCAACAAGAATTTACGGGTAATAGCTCGATTCTATATCAGAACCCTCTTCTCTAATTATTCGTCCTTGCCATCGGTTGCGGGATTTCGATGTCTGGTTTACGTCGCATGCAAAGGGAGAAGAAGAAGACGAGTACCGCTACGTTGGGTGAGTCGGGAAAACTGCTCTACCCGGCCCGGAAAATCTGCCCCGCCGACGCCTCCACTTGTCGAATCCCGCACCGCATCCTACTGGAGCCTTTGTCAAGCTTTTGAGCTTCTACATAGGACAGAGTAGACTGAAGAGCCGAGGTAGCTTGGATATACACCTTGGGTACTTACACGCTAACTCTGTCTTGAGATCAGACACAAAGCTCGGTTCCTCGATAGAAAGCATCAATTGCTGGACCCTTCCCGGCTCATCAGAAGACGAGACTCGTCACCATCGCAGGTTCAGCAATGGCGGCAACTGGGGCGATCCCCAAAACAGGTCTGACCCTGGGAGTCATCGGATGTGGTGCGTTGACAGAATCAACCCGAACCGCAGGCGACCGTCTGACGTGAAAGTAGGAAACATGGCCGGGGCGATCGTGTCGGGGGTCATGGAATCCTGTGCTCAGTCGCAAGCAGCCGGGCAAGAGCCGAAGATCACTCGCTTCGTCGCCACGGTCAACAGCAGAGCCTCGGCCGATCGGGTGAAGAGTCGGTTCGCCAAGTACGCCGACCGACTGGAGGTCATCCGCGGCGAGAATGTACGGGCGATGCGGGAGGCGGACGTGGTGCTGCTCGGCTTCAAGCCGTACATGATCGACCTCGTCCTGAGGGCCGACGGCGTACGGGAGGCGCTGGCCGGGAAGCTCATCATCAGCGTCCTGGCCGGCTCGCCGGTCGAGAAGCTGCGCGCCGCCATCCTCCACGCCGGCCCGCGCAAGGCCGACGAGGAGCCCTTCCACGTCAAGCGGGCCATGATGAACATCGCCGCCGAGTACCGCCAGTCGATGACCGTCCTGGAGACGACGCCGTCCATGCCGCAGGAGTACGAGCGCATCGCCGAGTGGATGTTCAGCCAGCTCGGCAAGACGGCGCCCGTCGCGCCCGAGCTGTACGACGTCGCCGGCATCATGGCCGGCGCGTCGGGCGCGCTGCTGTCGGTCGCCTTTGACGGGATGCTGGACGGGGCCGTCAGCCAGGGCATGCGGCGGGCCGACGCAAACAAGATCCTGACGCAGTCGCTCATCTCGCTGGCTACGCTGCTGCAGAACGAGCACCCGGCCGTGCTCAGGGAGAAGTTCTCGAGTCCAAAGGGGACAACCATCGCTGGCCTACTGAGTCTGGAGGAGGACAGAGCTAGGTACGCGTATAGCAAGGCCACCATTGCGAGCGCCGAGCGGAGTAAAGAGATTGGCCGTGCGGAGTAGGGGGGGGACTTGTATATAGATCGCACGCTGCCTACCCTCGGCTGTCGATACAACTCGGGACCCTAGGCCCTCCTAATACCGTGTATATTTGCATTTATACCTATAATACTCCTCATCACGTAATGCTGCAGGATCAATATAAGCCTGCTCGACTCTGCACAAAGGCTGCACGAGCGAGACAGACTCCTCTCTTTATGCAATGCCAGTATAGAACGGTTATAGACTGACCGAGCAGAGTACCACCACAACTGGTGCTTAGGAACTCGATCTACCGGCGCCAGTTGTTCAATCTACTTCTAATATTCGCATGAGATGAGATTGGGTGATCTCAAACCTGAAAAGCGATATAGTGGTTCGAGAGGATAGGGTGGTCGCCTTTATAGACTGCGGTGCTATGGCTGGTTTAGAAACAGGTGAGAGGAGAGGTGCAGAGTAGAAAGATTCACCAAACACCAGAACGAAGAAAAATTGGTAAATAAAGTATCAAAGTCCGGTTCTGCAGTACTACAGCCCATCTGTCCTCCTGTCCCCTCTTCCCCTCCTTCACTCAGGTATGATACGTAATGTGACTTGTAGAAACAGTCCCAAGTGTCTCCTACCTCCCTCTTTCTACCTCACCTCCAGCTTCTCTAGGTCGCGTCGCGTCGCTTCGCGTCCCCTCGGCTAGCATTAAACAGCCCCTCTCGCGTCTTTAGCTATCTTATCTTAGGTATCTGTTGACTCGCCAAGCGAGCTTCCTACCTCGCCCATACGCCAGCCATATCTCAAACCCCACATCTCACACTCCTGCTTCTCACCTCGTATCAAAACAAATCAAATCGAGAAGAACAAAACCTCCCAGACAGGGTTCGAATCGACCGCATCTCCCCCTCGAGCACGGCTAAGCAGATAAGAGGACATCTCCCCGACCTCCTACCTCATCTCCTGCCTGCCTCAGTCACGCATGTGAGTACATAAAATACGCGGGTACCTTTACATTCGCAGCCTTGACAGTAAGCGGCGAAGAGAAGACCTGGAACGTTGTGATGCGAGACAAATTGGTGCGATATGATGCGATGCAACGCGATGTGGCCCTTACTTACCCCCGTAATAATGATTTCACCAAGGTCCTCCAATTGTTGGGCTCCTGAGTCTCCGCTTGCTACCGAATTACCCGAATCACTTAGCCTCCAGCATCCGTACTTTGCGTAGGGTTGACCCGCATGACCCGGTTGAATCTTGGTTTAGTGAAAAACCCTGGGGAAAGCCCTACTGGATACTGGTAATATACATATGTATAGGTGTATACATATATAGAGATATATAGATATATGGGCATATCCAGTTCTGTAATTGAGCATGCATTTTATAAATTTCTTAGTGTCGGCTTATGAGATAGTGCTAATCTAGAAGCTTTGTTTCAGTACAATTTCAATACAATAGTGATATGATTTTAGTATAATTTATATTATTACAAATGCGACCTAGTACATGCCCGAAATAATGTACTTCGTATCAAGGGTGAATATTCCACAATTCTAGGCCGTGCACTCTAGATACTTGGCAATGCTGCTTTTATTTTCTACCCTAGTATTCTGTATACGCTCCTCTAGCTTTACTCACTGCTTTACACCTCTCTAGCATTTCCCTAATTAGCTCTCTTATCCTTTGCATTAAAGATCAATCTTGTTGTAAGTGAAACTAGCGTCAAAGTCAAGCGTAGAATAGCGTAATCGTTCGTCCTAAGAAGTGTGTCGTCTTGGAGTCTTTAGCGTAGGTATACTAGATATAGACTTTATGACTAAAGAGTTGGTTTTCAGTCTGAAAAGCGGCGAATTGATATAGTTATATCATTAGTAGTACCCCTTGTCTAAAACCCCGGCTAATAGAAACCTCTAGAATTACGCTCAGACTACCTTTGTGGAATATTTACCGCCTGTACTTAGTCCATGGCGAAATAATCTGAGGTTTTCTATCTGTGCGCTATACTAGAACTTTCTTTTGTGCAGGGGTTTCGACAGGGGGTATTTGAAGTTTAGGAATCAATAACAGTTGAGATAATTAGAGATTTGATTAGGGAAATGCCAAATAGATATAGAGCAGTGATTGACGCAAAAGTTGGCTATATAAAATACTAAGGAATTCAATAAAAGCAGCATTGCTAAGAATCTAGTGTGCACAGACAGGGAACCTCAGATTATTACGCCCTGTACGAAGTACTAAGTACATTCGCAGTCTGTAGGTCTCTATTGCAAGGGGATCGTTGCAAGGGTATTTCCCAAAGATACATTTATATTAACTCGCCGCTTTCCAAGCTAGAAATCAAGATTTTTCAATATGAAATCCTCGTTGAGTATACCTGCGTCAAATACCCCGACAGAACAGGCCT
Source organism: Diplocarpon mali (assembly GCA_024741835.1). Classification (NCBI taxonomy): domain Eukaryota; kingdom Fungi; phylum Ascomycota; class Leotiomycetes; order Helotiales; family Drepanopezizaceae; genus Diplocarpon; species Diplocarpon mali. The sequence goes on along the minus strand of JAENRP010000643.1, from coordinate 7,392 downwards.
CTCGCGCCGAACGATTACGCTATCAAACCCTTTGCTGTGACGCCGGTTGGACTTAAGATCAAATCGCCGTTCAATTGAACCTTCCTCAACATCGAGTGCAACACGCTCTGAAATCTCGCCTAACCTCTTAATAAGAAAATAAAAGCAGCATTGCCAAGTATCTAGAATGCACGCTCTAGAATTGTACATGATTCCGACCCTGTACGAAGTACTTCCATTTTCCTTCCTTTCCTTCTGTCGGGGACGACGTGGTTGGGAAATCCACCTATTGATCTGCAATAACTACTCGGGGCCCGGAGCACAAATTGATATTATAGGCTTTGAGACATTTTTCCAAAGCTTAAATCCTAGAAACTGACTGGCTGGTACAAAGAATAACCTGACATTAAAGCTATCTTGGCTTTAGATTTGCTCCTTAACTCTTGTTTGCTCCATCGAAATGAACTTTTACGAGTGAGAATTCAAGTCGAAACGATTATCCTTGTTTGGCGAATGGTTATTTACCCCTTGTAGTTAGTGGGATGTAGATCAGTGGACTCAAACCTACCTCCGCATCATGCTTTATTGTCTTTGTGGAAAAAAAAGGGAGTCAATACGGAAGTTTAATATGTTCATTAGCCGCGGAGCCGGAAACCTCATTCTGATTTGGGGATTAGAACACCCACCAAGTAGTAATATATGTCCGAGGTATTCTCCTGCGAGGGACCCAAGTCTTGGTTACCCACCCTCATCACCTGGGGATAACAACGCCAAGATCTGATTTTACGAATCATTGCCAGAATGAAGTTTCAGCTGCTTGGGGCCTCATTGGCTGCTCTCCACACGCTCGTGTCTTCCGAGGAATCTCTTGAACCCAGGGCTCTCCCACTCGTGCAGTCTGTACGTGATGTCCGGGAAAGCCTACGTATAGAAACCCCCCTGACAATGAGCAGGATCAGCTACGCAACTCTCTGCTTTCATCTGAACTCTTGGCTAAAGCCCGCACACTGGAAGGGTTGGCATATGCTACTCCCAAGCGGAACCGTCAGGTCCTCACTCCGGGGCACAAGGCAACTTACGAGTGGTTGTATCAGTCGATCAAAGAACTCAGCGACTACTATACCGTCGAGTACCAGGAGTTCACCGCTGAATCACCAACTGCCACTCTAACCATCGACAACGTAGATGTCGAAGCCATTCCTCTGTCTTACTCACCGAGTGGTAAGCCAAATGGCACGGTCGTCGTGGTGCCGAAGCTTGGGTGTGATGCCGTAAGTTGAAGCCACAACCCCCCAATGTCTAGAGAGGCTTCGTACCAACCGACTATCCAGGCCGACTTTGCTGGTCTCGACTTGACAGGCAATATTGCCCTCGTCTCTCGCGGCTCCTGCAACTTCTCTGCGAAAAACCTGTTCGCATCATCTGCCGGCGCAAGCGGCATCATTCTCTACAACAACGCCAGCAAAGCCTTCCGCGGAAATCTCGACGCCGCGAACGCCGATTTCATCCCAGCTGTGATGATCGGCCAGACCGACGGTCTTGCTCTCGTAGAGAGCAGCAAGGTTTCTGCCAAGAGAGCTGCTCTCGATGTCCTGCCCCATGGATCCACCTACAATGTCATCGCCCAGACAAAGGGGGGAGACCAACAGAATGTCCTGCTCCTGGGAGCACACTCGGATGCGTCTGAGGATGGCCCAGGGATTAACGACAATGGCTCTGGCTTAATCGCCCTACTGGAAATAGCTCAGCAGTTGACGAGATACAGCACCACCAATGCGATTCGCTTCGGCTGGTGGTCGGCCGAAGAGGTCGGGCTCGTCGGCTCGACTAAATACGTAGAGTCGCTGTCTCCAGAGGAACTCGCTAAGATCAGCGTTTACCTCAACGTTGAGATGCTGGCTTCTCCCAACTACGTGTATTCCATTTACGACGGCGATGGCTTAGCATTCAACACCTCAGGCCCTCCTGGATCCGCTGCTGTGGAGAAGATGTTCGAGGACTACTTCACCGAGGTCGCCGGCCTGAACCACGTCCCGACGGCCTTGAACTCGCGTTTCGACTACGTCCCATTCGCCGCGGCTGGTGTCCCGATTGGAGGTGTGTTTGCTGGCGCTGATGGCCTCAAGACAGAAGCCGAAGTAGAGCTATTTGGTGGTCAGGCGGGTGTTGCGTATGATGTGAACCTGCACACTGTGGGCGACGACGTTGCGAACTGTAACCTTACTGCTTGGGAGCAAAACTCAAAGGCGATTGCGCATGCGGTTGCGACTTATGGAGTTAGCTTTGAGAGTTTGGGCGTTGGGAAGAGGGAGGAGAGAGTGCTGAAGAGGAATGCGTGGAAGAAACAGCTGCAAAGAGACGAGGATCATCCGAGTCGTCATTAGCGGTTGGAACTATTGTATCTTGTCAGAGAGCAAAATGCTACGGTTTGTTATACAAGAAGTCGAAGCTTGGTTATGTGCAGGGCACTTCATATGAAACCAATGCATCATTCTACAGACGACTTCGTTCCTTGATAAGCTAAGACTAAAACAAACGAACAACAACTGAGAGGCGGAGAGAAGAGATTGGCCTCTTGACTCGTATCAGTCTCTACTAGGTAAGAATAATAAGTATAACAACAGAGTATAACCAGGATCTAGGATTGGATTCCATTGAGGGCTGTTAAATTGTGTAGTGACACCCTGACCTATAAGCGATCCTGTGTTGAAGGAGTTAGTTGATGATCTCGAGCTCACTTGGTAGCTGGAGTTGAACCGCAGCAAGTGTCAGTTAGGTATTGAGGGTCTTGAGGAAAGGCGTATTTGAAGTTGGATATTGACAGAATCTCAAGGTGTAGATTCCGAGTTATATGGAGCTGCAGGAGTAATATACAAGGTACGATTACATAAGCACAATCCTTGTATATCATAATAGATATGAATGTATCTTAGGTAGTGCTAGCCGAGGGCACGGATCAGCCTGCTGCCTTCACGTGCCCTGGATCCGTGGCGCGTTTGCGACGCGATCGGTCTCGAGAACACCACCATGCCAATGACCCCGCCATCTGTGCATCACCACCAACATGACCTCTCTGTCCATCCCAACGACATCTGCACTCTCCTCAGCTCAATTGATCCCTTCCACCCACCCGGCCGTCTTCAAAACTTTGCACCGGCTCTCACGACCCTCCCTCCTCTCACTCGTCCTCGACTGGCTCGATGAGCGCAACCAAGAAAACACGTCCCCCTACCTCTCGGATCCCGACGAGTACGACATCTACCCGCCCGCATCTTCTCTTCCCTCCCTCCGCGACATATACACAGAGCTCCAAGCCAAGAAGGGCAGCAAGCGCGATGTCGTCGACCGCATTATCGAGGGCGATTGGCGCGACGGACTCTCGCTGTACCAGCTCGCCATGGCCGATATGCAATACCTGTACGACCATCCCCTCTCGCAAAAATGGACTGCTTTAAAGGTCGTGCGGCTCTCACCCTCATCGGACAGCAAGCCGCCAACCATCCCACGCTTCCACCCCGCGACCTTCCTAAGGAATCTACAGAGAGAAGTCCTGCCAGACGTCAAAGCGCATTTCAATCTCGACCGCCACGCCACCCTCCCACTGCTCATTCTCCGGATTTTCATACTGGAGAGCCCGTACAATACCTCCCTTGCGTTGCACAAGCATAAATTCCTTGACAGCAGCAAAACATTTTACGTCGCGTTCCCCGACACAAGTCCCCACATCTACGTGTCCCTCGGTGCGCCCTCCATCCCTGGGACAAGCTCGGATAGCAAGAGTCTGCGGAAGCTGCTGTTGGATGGTATTCCCAAGGCATTTAGCAAACCGCGCGAGAGGTACAAACTCGAGTCTACGAATCTCAGCGCGAGGAAGCTGGACGCGCTTGTTGAAAAAAGGGGTGGGGGGAGGACGAATGCCGCTGGGGGTGGCTGGGGTGCTTATTCTGGAGAGAAGAGGGCAGATAACCCACTGGACATACAGCTGCAGCTTCCCACGCCGGAATTGGTAGTAGAGGAAAAAGAAGCAGGACGAGAGAGAGGGCTGAAGCGGAAGCGCCTGGAGGAGGCACATGTTGTAGAGAGAAGAAAGGAAATTGCCGCTTCGCGATTCGGAAACTCGGGGCGCACGGATGATGGTAGTGGAATCGAGCGCTTGGATATACAGATGCAGGATCCATTTCCTACCAATCCATCCGCGCCTGCTTCTGACGATGAAGAGGAGTCAAGCGCGGGTTCGAATCCAAAAAGTAACCACCGTCGTCGCGGGCGAAGAAGCGCAGTTCATCTCTCGATGACGGAGGATCCCGTGGAGGGAGAGGATGTGCAGCCTGAAGGCTGGCGTCCAGATATCAGACTTACTTTTCACGGCCAACATGTGTTTGCGGGTATTCGGCGACTCGTAGAGGCCAGCATCGTAGATGGAGAGAACATGCCTGGATGGATGACAGGGGAAGAGGGTGTGAGTTTTGGGGTTGTGAAGGATGGGCGGGTAAGGGGATTTAAGGGGAGTGGGCTGTAGGATCTTTTGTGTGAAAGCTGGTCATGGGCGTTGGAAACCAGCGGGACTAATGATGTATGATTTGCGCTAATGTGGGAATACTATTGGTAGGGATCTGGGAGCAACATGTGGGTATAAAGCCATAAGCACGGGACGTGTGGTAAGGTATTGAATCCGGGTGTTGACAGCGAAATGAGAGGCATATTTTCGCTGTATAACCAGCACTGAGGGGATAATTTATCTTGGGTGGATCTGCTCTCTCGCATCTCCCTTCTGGCACTCTGGATTTCTTTGTCTTATTCCTGAATTGCAATCGACAAGAAATCCAAGAGCACGTATGTTTACTTTCAACTCGGATCCCTGGAGACCGCCAGGCGACAAGCCCTACAAATTTCGCGCCAAGCGAAGCAAAGCAGTTCAGCCTCGCAGCCTCGTGCATCTACATCAACTATCATCGCTCCTCGCTGAAACCCAGCCACCGCGCTTCTTCTTGATGCTTCCCTGTCGCTTTTCTGCTCTCTCACTCTCGCACGGTACATCCATTCAATTCCCGAAGGTCTTGGGAGCTTTGCCGCGACACCCACTACAAATCCGCAGTCGGGCGCTCAATATGGCGACGCCGACAGCATCTGCAAGTGATGACCGGCCCTCCTCATCCTCTCTGCCAATATCGGCAGCGTCTGTGCCAGCAGGAAATGCTTGCGCTAAAATGGAAGTGGGCGAAGGGGCGAGCGCGAGTGTGAAAGGAGTCCAAGAAGGTAGAGATGTGTTCCGGCCCAGATTCGTTGATGTGCGTTCCACTCCGCCCTCATCCCTCTTGTCCGGACAGAAGCTAATCCCTATTCCTCAGTAGATAGGCATTAACCTCACCGATCCCATCTTTCGCGGCGCCTACCACGGCACGCAGCGGCATCGGGTCGATCTGAGCGATGTGGTAAAACGAGCCGTGGATGTCGGGTGCGAGGTGTTGATCGTGACGGGGAGTGATCTGGAGCATTCCAAGCAAGCTCTGGTGCTTGCCCGGGATTACCGTATGCCTCTCCTCATCGCATGTCCCTGTTTTGTATATGATGCCTTGGAATCAAGATTGAAATTAGAAACGGGCTTGACTGATTGCAGTATAACCTGCAGCAGGCACAGTTTACGCCACCATCGGCGTCCACCCGTGCAACGCAGAAACCCTCAATCCCTCGGTATCGCAGCAACTGCAGGATTTAGCGGCCCTGGCAAAGGAGGATGGGAGTGTCGTCGCATTCGGTGAGATAGGTCTCGACTATGACCGCCTCGAACTCTGTCCCAAAAATACCCAGCTCCAAGCCTTCGAACAACAACTGCGACTAGCGGTACAGCTGCAGCTTCCCCTCTTCCTGCACTCACGAGCCGCGCATGCTGATTTTATCCGTATACTATCCGAGTTCGAAGACCGGTTGCCCAGAAGAGGCGTCGTGCACTCCTTCACCGGCACGCTGGAGGAAATGCAGGATCTGGCAGCGAGAGGGTGGGATATCGGCGTCAATGGATGTAGCCTGAAGACCGAGGAAAACCTCGCAGTGGTGAAGGAGATCCCCCTGGAAAGGCTCCACCTGGAGACTGACGGGCCCTGGTGTGAGATGCGACCTTCGCACGCCTCATCCGCCATCTTGAAAAAAATGCGCACCGGCATCGACAAGGGCGCGAAGAAGGGAGAGGAAGATCCAAGCATGGGCTGGGGCTCCTGGATGAGCGTGAAGAAGGAGAAGTGGATCGAAGGCGCGGTGGTCAAGGGCCGGAACGAGCCTTGTTTCATTGGAAGGGTTGCGTGGGCGGTGGCTGGTGTCAAGGGGTTGAGTGTTGAAGAGGTAGCTAGGGCTGCTTGGACGAATAGTTGTCGGGTGTTTGGCGTAGGTGGTGATGGTGATGGTGATGGCGATGAGGATAGGCAGGGTGATAGGTTGCTAAAATAAGAGACTGGGCGGCGAGGGCAGCTTGGTGGTTGAGGATCGAGTGTTGGAAGAAGGCTGGGCAAGGGCTTGCATGATCTCGAGAGATACGGAGAGACAGCCTTTCTACTTCATCGTGGCACGGTGCACCCGGTAGGAAGAAGATAGATATCGAATCAATGTCTCCAAAGTTATGTTTCTTTCCCCTTGCAGGGACCGGAGAAAAGAATCTTTCGCGGTGTTGACATGAGCTCGCTTCGCACGCGAGCACAGCTTCTTTCCTTCAACGTCTTATGGTCCGGCTCAACCGTAGGCGGCTACAGTCATCGTCTTCTTCGACATCGGCCTGGAACCCGACCTCGCGACCCGAAGCGGAGTCTGGAGTCGTGCTTTGCATTGCAGAGACCGCCTCGCTCCATCCTCCCCACTTCAACACCAGACTCTCCTAGCGACCCAGCACACAAATCTGCGTGCCGACCAGCAACAAGTCGCAACGCAGCCCCGTATTCCGCATCACGAGATCCTCCACCGACCCTCCGCTCTCCTGCGCGATACGCCAGCACGAATCGCCGGTCCTGACCACGTAGCGCTCCGAGCCGCGGGGACACTGTACACACGCATCACATCAGATCAGATCAGGTACTCGGGCGGCTGTCGCCGCGGGCACGTCTCACGTACGAAGAGCGCCGGCGCCGCGGCGGAGCGAGACAGGTACCTCGCCAGGACGGCGAGGACCACGAGCACGAGCAGGCAAAAGGGCAGCAGGGATCGCCAGGCGGCCCTCTCGCTCTCGTCTAAGCTGTGGTACTGGGTGATGGAGGGGGTGTTAGCTTGCGTGCACTCACACTCGCCGTCACGCTCACAGCCCGGTGGTTCACCCTGGGTGCTTTTTGGAGCGGGATTGGGATTGGGATTGGGATTGGGAATGAAAGAACTCACATCAGCGGCCGTAGCAGCGCGCGGTCCCTGCCCACCTAGCAGTACAGAATTCACGTC
>JAENRP010000642.1:0-13343 GCA_024741835.1 Diplocarpon mali | reverse complement strand
ATAGCTATAAGGAAGAAAGGGGTAACCTTCCTTCCTTAACTCTTATTAATATATCGACTAACGACCCTTAGAAGCCTCCTTTACCTATTGCGCCGACTTACTTAAGCTCAATAGATTTTAATTTAAAAGATATTTAAAAGTTGGATTAGCGCAAAAGGATAGTTATTATTTTTCCTAACTATAGGTCAATCGGAGTAAGGTCTAAGTAAAGGTATTAAAATAGGTAATATAGCTATTACTCTAATATATTATTATATAATCCTACTACTTAGTTAATAAGATATTGATATATATATAGCTATAAGGAAGAAAGGGGTAACCTTCCTTCCTTAACTCTTATTAATATATCGACTAACGACCCTTAGAAGCCTCCTTTACCTATTGCGCCGACTTACTTAAGCTCAATAATAGCTTAGATTTCCAGCTAAATAAGCAATTTGCTAAGTAGAAGCTATAGCCGGTAGTAGATTTAGCCGAGCCGATATCTCTGGCGTAGTCAGCGTCGCAATATCAAATTATATATTTATTAGGACTATTTTTATAAATTAGCCCTAGGCTTTTAGTGCCTTTGAGGTATTGTAAGAGGTTTTTAACTGCAATTATATGATTCTCGCTAGGATTTGAAGCGAATCTAGCTAGCTTTATAACTGCATAGCTAATATGTGGCCTAGTTGCTAGCGTTAAGAATAGTAGAGAACCTATTATTTATTGAAATCGAGTGATTTTATTAGAAGTAGCCTTATTTGGATTAGGCTCTAGTTTGATTTTAAGTCCAATAGGTATATTCTTTAGTTTGCCGGCTAGCATATCGAATCGGGTTAAGAGCTTAGTAATATAAGCTTCTTAATATAGCTTCATATAACCCTTTTCTTGATTATATTCGATATTTATACCCAAATAGTCCTTAATCGGCCTTAGATCCTTTAATTTAAAGTACTCTTCGAGTTCTTTAATAAAGGATTTTATTGAGTTGATATTTGGGCTAATTAGAGCTAGATCATCTATATAGACGCAAATGATAATATTTAGCTTTTTATTATATAGAATAGAGCTATCTGCTAGTAGAGCAATAAAGCCTAGCTTCTATATAAGGACCTCCTTTAGAGTAATAAACCAGAGTCTAGCCGATTGTTTTAGGCCGTATAGAGCTTTATTAAGCCTTAGTAGTTTATTATTATATTTCGAAGTATATATGCCGTTTGAAAGGGCAATATATATCTTATAGTCGATATCGCCTTGAGTAAAGGCGTTATTGTCGTGCAGAATAGGCGGAGTCTCCACTTATTCTAAAGACCCTCCACGTGACTCTGCTGAGTCATAGACTCTCCCTTTTCTTTCCGAAGTCTCCTTATTATATATATATTAAAGAATGATATAATAAATCATCTTCCCCTACTTTTACAAGCCTTTTAAGCGACCTAATAAAGGCCCTCTAGCCAACTGCACCATAGTTATAAGCCCTATAAGTACTCTAATATACTTTCTCTTTGCATGCAACCGGCTAAAGGGCCCTTTAAGCTCCTAACCGACTTTTCGAGTATTTATAATGACTTAAAGGACCTTTATTTTCAATTAACAAATCTCCATTTTCTAATCGAACCTTATTTGCAAATTCTATTAAGCTTAAGTGAGTCGGCGCAGTAGGTAAAGGAGGCTTCTAGAGGTCGATAGTCGATATATTAATAAGAGTTAGGAAAGGAAGGTTACCCCTTTCTTCCTTATAGCTATATATATATTAATATCCTATTAACTAAGCAATAGGGTCATATAATAATACATTAAAGTGATAGCTATATCACCTATCTTAATACCCCTACTTAGACCTTACTCTAATTGACCTATAGTCAGAAAAATAATAACTATCCTTTTGCGCTAATCCAACTCCTAAGTATCTCTTTAAATTAAAAATAATCAATTAATAGCAACCTCTATTAAAATTACTAACCTTACTTATAAGGTAGGACTAGGAGTTAAATTTCTTAAAAGCATTCCTTTATAAGACTATATGACTTAATTTGCGGTCTAGGCTTAATAGTCGATTTAAAAAACTTTCCTTTATAAGACCACGTGACCTAACTCGCAAGGCGGGCCTAGGAGTCGTCCTTAAGCCTGCTAAGCCCTTACTATCTTCTATAACCTTAGTATATCTTTAAATGCTTTAAACTTTATAACCGTCTTTAATAGCTTTATAAATCCATTTGCTACTATTCGATCGATTAAGATATAAGTAATTAATAACTTATTCTTTATAATAAGGTTATAGATAAAGTAGTAGGTAATATTAATATATTTCAATCGCTTATATAAGTATAGATTCTTTATAAATATAATCGCCCTTATATTATTTGCTTAAAGATTAATATAGTTCCTATCTTATTTAATATACTTAATAAAACTTATATCTTTTAGAACTTAAGCGATCTATAATCCTTACTTACAATTTGATAATATCAATATATATTCGGCCTTAATGCTTGCAGTAGCTATTAATTTCTACTTCCTACTTTCTTATAATATAAGTCTACTATATAGTACTATTACGCTTTTAGATATACTTTTCCAACCTTTTATATTTGCCTAATTAGAATTAGTATATATCTTAAGCTTTACGCTTATATATTTCGTTAGTCTATATCTTACCTTCTATATGATTATCAATCGAAGGTACCTTTTAAGTCGCTTGACTATATTCTTATATCGAATCGTCAGATCTTTTAAGTTTTGACTAAGTTACTTAATAATAAAGGTAATATCTAGTCTTATATATACTATAGTATATATAATTGCTTTAATATCCTATTAGTACTTCTTTAAATCTCCTTTTTACTTATTTTCATTAGCAGGCTTTAACTTATTATACTTTCCTTTAATTAGAGTATACTTTAGCTTAAAGTTGGAAGTATAAGTAAAGAGTCCTATTTGGTCTAGGATCTTCTTAATATTCTACTCTTAGTCCAACCAGAGTTTTTAAGTAGAATAGTTCCTTATAATATAGATACTAAGGATCTTATAAATTCCCCTTAGATCCTTAGTATTAAAACGTTTCCAAATCATTATAAAGAACCAATCCAATTAAATAGTTGTTTTCGCAACTATAGCAATATCGTCAATATACAATAGTAACTTAATTCTATACTTAATATAGGTAAATAGATAAGGGTTAGCTAGGCTTTAAACAAATCCTATTTCTATTAAAGTAGAGCTATATAAGAGGTTCTAATTATAAGCTGATTATTTAAGCCTATAGATACTATAAAGTATATAGAAAAAGTGGCCAGCGCATATAAGAATACCGTCAGATTAAGAGAGAAAAATCCATTCCTTTATAGTTGCTTTAATAAATGTATTTTTAATATTATACTATCTACATTTAAGGTCCTTAGCAGCTACTATTGCTATAAATATGCAAAGGGTATCTATGCGAACTATTAGCGCAAATATATTAAAGTAGTCTTCTCTATACTATTAAGAGAAGCCCTTAGCTATAAGCCTTACCTTATAACATTCTAAGGTCCTATCTATATATATCTTAATTATAAAGACCTACTTTATTAAAACCAGGTTCACGTCCTTTAGCGTCGGTTCCTCTATCTATATGCCATTTATAATAAGAGAACTTATCTCCTCTTAGATTGCCTTATTCTATACTGCTCTATTCTCTAGATTATTAATAGCTTTATTATATATCTTTAAAAGAGAGATTTTCATTATTCCCCTAGCGGCTAGGAATGCATTATCTTCGTCGAAGCTTTATTAAAGTTCGAGCTCGTAGATCCTATGCGCTATTATAGCTTAAATACGCTTAAACTCGCATTTATTTAAAGTATCTTCCAGTTCTGGATCTTTATTCCTCTTTAAAGACGTAGGTTCGGCTATAGGTTTTATAGGCTTATTATCTAAGGAACCGCTTTTTAATAGTAAAGGCTTATTATTACTTATACCTATTTTAGGAATATCCTTTACTATAGGTGCTTTAATTAAAGGGATGATAATATTAAAGTTATTCTGTACTTTAAGCAGTTCGCAGACGATAGGAATAGTCTATTTTATTAAGATAGGTGATACAGCTATCACTCCGATATATTATCATATGACCCTACTGCTTAGTCAGTAGGATATTAATACGTATATAGCTATAGGGAAGAAAGGGGTAACCTTCCTTCCTTAACTCTTACTAATATATCGACCATTGACCTTTAGAAGCCTCCTTTACCTACTGCGCCGACTTACTTAAGCTTAATAAGTTATAAGCCCTAGCTAGACTAATAATAGATTATTAACTTCCCTTAGAAAGCACTTGCGCCGCAACTATTAATAGGAAGTTGAACAAGACTTATAGTAAAAGGCGAGCAATCGGCGAATAAGAGGTATAATTCCTTATTTAGCTAACCTATATTATAAGAGGTATGATTCCTTACTTTATAACTCCTTTAGTACTGCAAGAGGTAAAATTCCTTGCTTTACTATGTTTTATAAGAGGTGTGATTCCCTGCATTATAGCTTAAAAACCCTTTTCGATAAAAGGACTTCCTCCCTATTTAATACTTCTATAATACCTGCTATTTAATCATTTTAACTTCTCGATAGGAGGAGTGCCTTTAACTATTTAATTTATTTGATTTTAAATGCAATTCTATTTAAAACGGCAATAGCTTCCGATTCCGATTGAAATACCAGACTTAGAGACCTTTAACTCTTTTAAAAGAACTAGCAATAATGGTTCGACAATTTAAAGCTTTACTTTAAGAGCAAAGGCATTAAAATAGCGATTTAAAAGACACTTATTAAATACGCGAGAATAGCCTCCTATACTCCTTCTATTGATTTATCTACTTCCACTTTAATAGCTAATATAACTATTAAGGATTTGCCAGATATATTAAATAAGCTTAGCTTAAAAGCTTTAGTAGATAATAATTAAGAATCCTAAAGGCAGATTTTAAATATAGAAAAGGAAAAGGAGTATAAGCTAGCCTTAATTAAATATAAGCTTAAGATTAATAGAAGTTTAAGTGATAAAGATTAAGATTTTATTTAAGTTTATAATAATATAAAGATAAGATAGGATACTTTAAAGGCAAAATACTCTTAGATAACTGCCTTTAATACTTAATATCTACTATAGTAGATCACTTTATTTTAATATAGAAAAGATAAAGATAGTAAGGATATAAATATAAATATAGACTTTATTTAATTTATATTATATAAAGTAAGGAGGAGAATAAGAGCTGCAGATCTTAGGATAGCTATATCTTTTAAGGAAATTTAACTTTTTAATTTCCTACTTAATAGCCTTCCTCTTAAGTTTACTATTATAAAATAATCTCTTATCTAATCCAACCTTAAGATCTATAAGAAGATCGACTTCCTTTAAACTATTAAGTAAGACCTTAAAGGACGCTTTAAATCGGCAAATGCCGCGTTATAGGGCAACGATAAGCTTAAAAAGAGGAAGGAGCGCAGGATAAGCCCTTAAGCTTATTAGGAATGCTACTTTTATAATAGTGCTTATAATATTACTAATTGTAAAGTTAAAAGGCAACTAATTAATATAGTTGCTAGCTTTAATATTAAGAAGCAATCGAAGCAGAAGTTAAGAAGTAAACTGCCCTTATCCTACTAAAGGCTGCAACTATTAAGGAAAGGTAAAGGAAAAGGCTCTTTAGCTAGAACTTTAGTAAATACTTCTAATAATAATAATAGGTTATCTAAACCTAAATCCACTTTTAATAATTCAAATGATAATTATAATAAAGATGCTTATATTTTAAAAGCCGATCTTTATAAGATCCTTGAATCCGACTGGTATAGTAATACTAGTTATATAGCATATATAATTAATAAATCCTACCTATTTAAAGGCCCGCTTATTAAAATAAAAAGGCGCTCTATTAAAGTTAGTAGTAGAAGGTTATATCTAGACTTAATAAGTATAGTAGAGATAAATATTACTAGCGTTTCTTTCCTTTTATAAAATGTTCTCCTTATACTTAGCTTAAGTATTAATCTTTTATTTAATTGCAAGATTTATATAGAGTTAAATTATATAAGAGTTTTTAATAATCAATTTATATAGTTTATAAATAATAATTATAAAGTGATCTTTAAGACTAAAATTAAAGATAGATTTTATATTATCTTAAAGGTAATATTATAAAAATTGACTCTTAGGCTAAACCTATAAGTGGATTCTTTTAAGGAAAGTGTACTCTTTACCTTAATATAATTAAGTAAGGATAAGGAGAATAGATAGACTCTTAAGTTAGGATTATAAGTAAAATTTGCGAAAATGACTTTTAAGCTAAGATTATAGGTAAAATGCAATATATTTTTAAAGATGACTCTTAAGCTAGGATTATAAGTGAATTTAATAGAAATAACTCTTAGGCTAAGACTGCGAGTGGATTTTGCAAATTTGCTAATAATAACTCTTAAGCTAGGATCGCAAGTGAAATTCGCAGAAATAACTCTTAAGCTAGGACTGCGAGTGAAATTCGCAAATTCGTTAGAAACGACTCTTAAGCTAGGACTATAAGTAAATCTTGCTATTTCTGGAAAATCGACTCTTAAGCTAAGACTGCGAGTAGATCTTGCGGTTTTATTAAAAACGACTCTTAAGCTAGGCTTATAATTAGAAAACGGTAAAACCTTAAACTACTATTATTAATCCTTTTTAGCTGCTAATAATAAAGTATCAATTAATAATAGGCTATTAAAGCTATTAAAAGCTAAAAGCCTATTAAAGTATTAGCTAATATATAAAAGATTTGCGCATTTAAGGCTAGAGAAATTAAAGGGCTTATATAAAGTCTCGACTTTAAAATAGAAGATCTAAATACTAAAGGATCGCTTAGTATACTGAATTTGTAAGCTAATAAAACTTCGAAATTAAATGCGAATTAAGCTTAGTCTATAGAAAGATTTAATACTAGCGCTAATATCTATTAATACTACTAGACTATTTATAACCTTAATTAAAGGAAATAATTGGTTTTCTTAAATAGTAGATAACTCTACTTAGTAAATATAGACTATTTATACTAAGACTAAATCTAAGCTTATAAAAAAGCTAAAGACTTAAAAAGTAATAAAGGAGTATTAGACTTAATTAAAGCTAATAGCTATTAGGTCTAATAACGCATTAAAGATTAAGGTAAAGCTTAATAAATAGGTAAAATAAGGAGTTTATTATAAATCAATTATAATATATAAAGGTTTTTATTAGAATAGTATCGCTAAGCGAAGCATTTAGCAAGTAGAGACTGACTATTATACTCTATTATAAGATGCTAACCTACTACTAGAATTCTAGGACTTTGCAATTAAGGCAGACGTATACTTGCGAAATAAAACGAGTAGTAGATTAATAATTAATAGCACCCGAATATTATTATATAAGGCATATTTTAAATAGAAATTAAGCCTAGATTATATCTGCGTCTTTAGAAGCATTTACTACTCTTATATTAGCCCGAAGTCCTAGCCCGCAGGTATAAAGAGCAAGAAGCTAATAGACTAAGGTAGAAAGTATATATTTATTAAGTATATTAAATAGATAATAAAGTAATAGATAATATATGCGCTAGATCTAAGGCAAGTAATTATATCCTTAATAGTTGAGTTCGATAAATCTCGAAATAGGAGGGAGCTATCCTTAAAGCTTTATATACCTAAAGATTCGTAAGGTATACTACTTAATAGTAATACTATTAAGCCGAACTAATAATCCTTCTCTTTTAGCTTAGGTATATTAAGCGTACCTACTGATTAACGACCTGCTAATCGCTTAAAGGCCAAATAGATTATTCCTATTGTCTACGAACTACCTAAAGTATAGAATAACTTTAATATTATTATCCCTTTAGTTAAAGCACTTATAGTAAAGGATATTCTTAAAATAGGTATAAGTAATAATAAGCCTTTACTATTAGAAAGCGGTTCCTTAGATAATAAGCCTATAGAACCTATAGCTGAACCTACGCCTTTAAAGAGGAATAGAGACCTAGAATTAGAAGATACTTTAGATAAACGCAAGTCTAAGCATATCTAAGCTATAATAGTGCATAGGATCTATAAGCTTGAACTTTAATAGAGCTTTGATAAAGATAATGCATTCCTAGCTGCTAAGGGAATAATGAAAATCTCTTTTTTAAAGACGTATAATAAAGCTATTAATAACCTAAAAAATAGAGTAGTATAGAATAAGGCAATCTAAGAGGAGATAAGCTCTCTTATTATAAATAATATATAAATAGAGGAACTGATACTAAAGGACGTGAATCTAATATTAATAAAGTAGGTCTTTATAATTAAGATATATGCAAATAGGACCTTAGAATATTATAAGGCAAGGCTTATAGTTAAGGGCTTCTTCTAATAGTATAGAAAAGACTACTTTGATACATTCGCGCTAATAGTTTATATAGATACCCTTTGTATATTTATAGTGATAGTAGCTATTAAGAACCTTAAATGTAAATAGTACGATATTAAGAATACATTTACTAAAGCAATTATAAAGGAACGGATTTTTCTCTCCTAATCTAATAGTATTCCTATATGCGCTAGCTATTCTCTTTATATACTTCGCAGTATCTATAGGCTTAAACAATTAGCCTATGATTAAAACCTCTTATATAGCTCTACTTTAATAAAAATGGGATTCGTTTAAAGCCTAGCTAACCCTTATCTATTTACTTATACTAAGCGTAGAATCAAGTTGCTACTATATATTAATAATATTACTATAGCTGCGAAGACAACTACTTAATTAGATTAGTTCTTTATAATAATTTAGAAACGTTTTAATACTAAGGATCTAAGGGGAATTTATAAGATCCTTAGCATTTATATTATAAGGAACCGCTTTATTTAAGAACTTTAGTTAGATTAAGAGTAGTATATTAAGAAGATCTTAAACTAAATAAGACTCTTTACTTATACTCTTAACTTTAAGCTAAAGTGTACTTTAATTAAAGGAAAGTATAATAAGTTAAAGCCTACTAATAAAAATAAGTAAAGAGAAGATCTGAAGAAGTATTAATAGGATATTAAAGCGATTATATATACTATAGTATATATAAGACTAGATATCGACTTTGTTATTAGATAACTTAGTTAGAACTTAAAGGATCCGACGATTCGATATAAGAACGCAGTTAAGCGACTTAGAAGATACCTTTAATTGATAATTATATAAAAGGTAAGATATAGACTAACGAAATATATAAGCGTAAAGCTTAAGGTATATACTAATTCCAATTAGGTAAATATAAAAGGTTGGAAAAGTATATTTAAAAGCGTAATAGTACTATATAGCAGACCTATATTATAGGAAAGTAAAAAGTGGAAATTAGTAGCTACTGCAAGTACTAAGGCCGAATATATATTAATATTATTAAATTATAAGTAAGGAATATAAATCGCCTAAATTCTAAAAGATATAGGTTTTGCTAAGTATATTAAATAAGATAGGAATTATATTAATCTTTAAGTAAATAATATAAAGGCGATTGCACTTATATAGAATCCATACTTATATAAGCGATCGAAATATATTAATATTACCTACTACTTTATCTATAACCTTATTATAAAGAATAAGTTATTAATCGCTTATATCTTAACTAATTAAATAGTAGTAGATGGATTTATAAAGCTATTAAAGATAGTTATAAAGTTTAAAGCGTTTAAAGATATACTAGGATTGCAAAAGATAGTAGGAGCTTAGTAGGCTTAAGGACGACTCTTAGGCCTGCCTTACGAGTTAGGTCATATAGTCTTATAAAGGAAAGTTTTTAAATCGACTCCTAGGCCTAGACCGCGAGTCAAGTCATATAGTCTTATAAAGGAATATCTTTTAAGAAATTTAACTCCTAGTCCTACCCTACGAGTAGGGTTAGTGATTTTAATAGAGGTTACTATTAATTGATTGTTTTTAATTTAAAAAGATACTTAAGAGTTGGATTAGCGTAAAAGGATAATTGTTGTTTTCCTAACTATAGGTCAATTAGAGTAAGGTCTAAGTAAGGGTATTAAGATAGGTAATATAACTATTACTCTAATGTATTATCATATGACCCTATTGCTTAATTAGTAGGATATTGATACGTATATAGTTATAAGGAAGAAAGGGGTAACCTTCCTTCCTTAACTCTTACTAATATATCAACCATCGACCTTTAAAAGCCTCCTTTACCTACTGCGCCGACTCACTTAAGCTCAATATATTTAGCCTTTAAGCAATTAGTAGGTCGTCAATTAGCAAGTGCGCTTAATATACCTAAGCTAAGAGAGAAGGGTTATTAGTTCGGCTTAATAGTATTACTATCGAGTAGTATACCTTACGAATCTCTAAGTATATAGAGCTTTAAGGATAGCACCTTCTTATTTTAAGATTTATTAAACTCAACTATTAAGGATATAATTACTCGCCTTAGATCTAGCGTATATACTATCTATTACTTTATTATCTATTTAATATACTTAATAAATATATACTCTCTACCTTGGTCTATCAGCTTCTTACTCTTTATATCTATAGGCTAGGACTTCGGGCTAATATAGGAGTAGTAGATACTTTTAAAGATATAGATATAATTTAAGCTTGGTTTTTATTTGAAATATACTTTATATAGTAATATTTAAATGCTATTAACTATTAGTCTACTACCTATTCTATTTCGCAAGTATGCGTTTGCCTTAACTATAAGGTCCTAGAATTCCAATAGTAGGTTAGCATCTTATAATAAAGTGCAATAGTTAGTCTCTACTTGCTAGATGCTTCGCTTAACGATGCTATTTTAATAAGAACCTTTATATATTATAATTAGTTTATAATAAATTCTTTATTTTGCCTATTTATTAAGCTTTGCTTTAATCTTTAATGCATTATTAGACCTAATAGCTATTAGCTTTAACTAGGTCTAGCGTTCCTCTATCACTTTCTAAGTTTCTAGCTTTTTTATAAGCTTAGATTTAGTCTTAGCGCAAATAGTCTATATTTGCTAAGTGGAGTTATCTACTATTTAAGAAAACCAATTATTTCCTTTAATTAAAGTCGTAAATAGTTTAGCAATATTAATAGATATTAGTGCTAGTATTGAATCTTTCTATAGACTAAGCTTAGTTTATATCCGATTTCGAAGTTTTATTAGCTTATAAATTCGGTATACTAGGCGATCCTTTAGTACTTAGATCTTCTGTTTTAAGGTTAAGACCTTATATAAGCCCTTTAATTTCTTTAGCCTTAAATGTGCGAATCTTCTATATATTAGCTAATACCTTAATAGGCTTTTGGCTTTTAATAGCTTTAGTAGCCTATTATTAGTCGATGCTTTATTATTAGCGGCTAGAAAGGACTAATAATAGCAATTTAAGGTTTTGCCATTTTCTAGTTGCAAGCCTGGCTTAAGAGTCGTTTTTAATAAAACCGTAAGATCTACTTGCGATCTTAGCTTAAGAGTCGTTTCTAATAAATTTGCGAATTTCACTCGCAATCCTAGCCTAAGAGTCATTTCCGCAAATTTCACTTATAATCTTAACTTAAGAGTCGTTATTAGCGAATTTATAAAATCTACTTATAGTCCTAGCTTAAGAGTCATTTTTACTAAATTCACTTATAATCCTAGCTTAAGAGTCACCTTTAAGGATACTTTACAATCTACTTATAGTCTTAGCTTAAGAGTTATTTTTACGAATTTCACTTGCGATCTTAGCTTAAAAGTCTATTTATTCTCCTTATCTTTACTTAATTATATTAAGGTAAAGAGTGCACTTTCCTTAAAGGAATCCATTTATAAGTTTAGCTTAAAAGTCAATTTTTATAATATTACCTTTAAGATAATATAAAGTCTATCTTTGATTTTAGCCTTAAAGATCACTTTATAATTATTATTTATAAACTATATAAATTGATTATTAAAAACTCTTATATAATTCAACTCTATATAAATCTTATAACTAGATAAAAGATTAATACCTAGGCTAAGTATAAGGAGAATATTTTATAAAAGGAAAGAAATGCTAGTAATATTTATCTCTATTATACCTATTGAGTTTATATATAACCTTTTACTACTAACTTTAATAGAATGCCTTTTTATTTTAATAAGCAGGCCTTTAAATAGGTAGGGTTTATTAATTATATATATTATATAACTAGTATTATTATACTAATTAAATTTAAGGATCTTATAAAGATCGGCTTTTAAAACGTAAGCATCTTTATTATAATTATTATCTAAATTATTAAAAGTGGATTTAGGTTTAGATAACCTACTATTATTATTAAAGGTATCTATTAAAGTTTTGGCTAAATAGCCTTTTCCTTTGCCTTTCCTTAGTAGTTGCAGCCTTTAGTAGGATAAGGGCAGTTTGCTTCTTAACTTCTACTTTAATTGCTTTTTAATATTAAAGCTAGTAACTATATCGATCAGTTGCCTTTTATCTTTATAATTAGTAATATTATAAGCACTATTATAAAAGTAGTATCCCCGATAAGCTCAAGGGCTTGTCCTACGCTCCTTCCTCTTCTTAGGCTTATTATTGCCTTATAACGCGGCATTTGCCGATTTAGAGTATCCTTTAAAGTCTTACTTAATAGTTCAAAAGAGGTCGATCTTCTTATAGATCTTAAGGTTAGGTTAGATAAGAAGAGATTATTTTATAATAGCGAACTTAAGAGAGAGGCTATTAAGTAGGAAACTAAAAAGCTGAGTTTCCTTAAAAGTCATAGCTATCCTAGGATCTATAGCTCTTACTCTCCTCTTTACTTTATATAATATAGATTAAGTAGAGTTTATATTTATATCTTTATCCTTATTATCTTTATCTTTTTTATACTAAAATGAAGTGATCTACTATAGTAGATACTAGGTATTAAAGGTAGTTATTTAAGAGTATTTTACCTTTAAAGTATCCTATCTTATCTTTACATTATTATAAACTCGAATAAAATCTTAGTCTTTATTGCTTAAACCTCTATTAATCTTAAGCTTACATTTGACTAAGGCTAGCCTATACTCCTTCTCCTTTTCCATATTTAAAATCTGCCTTTAGGATTCTTAGTTATTATCTACTAAAGCTCTTAGGCTAAGCTTATTTAATATATCTAGCAAATCCTTAGCAATTGTATTAGTTATTAAAGTAGAAGTAAACGAATTAGTAGAAGGAGTTTAAAGGGCTATTCTCGCATATTTAATAAGTGTCTTTTGAATCGCTATTTCAATGCCTTTGCTTTTAAAGTAAAGCTCTAAATCGTCGAACTATTATTACCAGTTCTTTCGAAAGAGTTAAAGGTCTTTAAGCCTAGTATTTCGATCGGAATCGGAAGCCATTGC
>JAENRP010000640.1:0-13554 GCA_024741835.1 Diplocarpon mali | reverse complement strand
GCGTCTTACTAGAATTACTTTTGGATTCTTTAGCCTTATTAGCCTTTTTATTAAAAGGCCTTAGTTCAGGGTGTAGTTTATAGCATTTTTCGCTTATATGACCACTGAGCTTACAGTGCGTGCAATAGTTCTTTTTGCCGCCTGTTTTAGCAAAAGCTTTATTAGCTTGAGCTTTATAATCTGCATTAGCTCCCATTCGAGCTTCTTCTGATATTAGGTCATTTATCAAGCTTTATTAAGATAGGTGATACAGCTATCACTCCGATGTATTATCATATGACCCTACTGCTTAATCAGTAGGATATTAACACGTATATAGCTATAGGGAAGAAAGGGGTAACCTTCCTTCCCTAACTCTTACCAATATATCGACCATCGACCTCTAGAAGCCTCCTTTACCTACTGCGCCGACTCACTTAAGCTTAATAAATACCTAGTATCTACTATAGTAGATCACTTCATTTTAGTATAGAAAAGATAAAGATAGCAAGGATATAGATATAAATATAGACTCTACTTAGTCTATACTACGTAAAGCAAAGAGGAGAGTAAGAGCCGCAGATCCTAGAATAGCTATAACTTTTAGAGAAACTTAGCTTTTTAATTTCCTACTTAATAGCCTCCCTCTTAAGTTTACTATTATAAAACAATCTCTTTTTATTTAACCCAACTTTAAGATCTATAAGAAGATCGACCTCTTTTAAACTATTAAGTAAGACTTTAAAGGACGCTCTAAATCGGCAAATGCTATATTATAAGGCAACAATAAGCCCAAGAAGAGGAAGGAGCGTAGGATAAGCCCTTAAGCTTATTAGGGATGCTACTTTTATAATAGTGCTTATAATATTACTAATTATAAAGTTAAAAGGTAATTAATTAATATAATCGCTAGCTTTAATATTAAGAAGTAATTAAAGCAGAAGTTAAAAAGCAAACTGCCCTTATCCTACTAAAGGCCGCAACTACTAAGGAAAGGCAAAGGAAAAGGCTATTTAGTTAAAACTTTAATAAATACCTCTAATAATAATAGTAGGTTATTTAAATTTAAATCTACTTTTAATAATTTAAACGATAATTATAATAAAGATACTTATATCTTAAAAGCCGATCTTTATAAGATCCTTAAATCCGATTAGTATAATAATACTAATTATATAGTATATATAACTGATAAATCCTACCTATTTAAAGGCCTGCTTATTGAAATAAAAAGGCGCTTTATTAAAGTTAGTAGTAAAAGGTTATATATAGACTTAATAAGTATAGTAGAAATGAATATTATTAGTATTTCTTTCTTTTTATAAAATATTCTTCTTATACTTAGCTTAAGCATTAATCTTTTATTTAACTATAAGATCTATATAAAGTTAAATTATATAAGAGTCTTTAATAATTAATTTATATAGTTTATAAATAACGATTATAAAGTGATCTTTAAAGCTAAAATCAAAGATGGACTTTATATTATCTTAAAGGTAATATTATAGAAATTGACTCTTAGGCCAGACCTATAAATAGATTCCTTTAAGGAAAGTATACTCTCTACCCTAATATAATTAAGTAAGGATAAGGAGAATAGATAGACTCTTAAGCTAAGATCAAAAGTAAAATTTGCGAAAATAACTCTTAAGCTAAGACTATAAGTAGAATGCAATATATCTTTAAAGATAATTCTTAAGCTAGGATTATAAGTGAATTTAATAGAAATGACTCTTAGGCCAAGACTTCAAATAGATTCTATAGATTTGCTAATAATAACTCTTAAGCTAAGATTATAAGTAAAATTCATAAAAATGACTCTTAAGCTAAGACTATAAGTGAACTTCGCAGATTCGTTAGAAACGACTCTTAAGCTAAGACTATAAGTAGATCTTGCCATTTTTAAGAAATCGACTCTTAAGCTAAGACTATAAGTAGATCTTACAATTTTATTAAAAACGACTCTTAAGCCAGGCTTATAATTAGAAAATAGTAAAACCTTAAACTACTATCACTAGTCCTTTCTAGCCGCTGATAATAAAGTATTAATTAATAATAGGCTATTAAAGCTATTAGAAGCTAAAAGCCTATTAAAGTATTAGCTAATATATAAAAGATTCGCGTATTTAAAGCTAGAGAAATTAAAGGGCCTATATAAGGTCTTAACTCTAAAATAGAAGATCTAAATACTAAAGGATCGCCTAATATGCTAAATTTATAAGCTAATAAAACTTTAAAATCAAATATAAACTAAGCTTAATTTATAGAAAGATTTAATACTAATATTAATATCTATTAATACTATTAAACTATTTACAACCTTAATGAAAGGAAATAATTAGTTTTCTTAAATAGTAGATAACTCTACTTAATAGATATAGACTATTTGCGCTAGGACTAAATCTAAGCTTATAGAAAAGCTGGAAACTTAGAAAGTGATAAAGGAACGCCGGACCTAGTTAAAGCTAATAGCTATTAGGTTTAATAATATATTAAAGATTAAGGCAAAGCTTAATAAATAGGTAAAATAAGAAGTTTGCTATAAACTAACTATAATATATAAAGGTTTCTATTAGAATAGCATCGCCAAGCGAAGCATCTAATAAGCAAAGACTAACTATCGCGCTCTATTGCAAGATGCTGACTTACTATTAGAATTCTAAGACCTTATAATTAAAGCAAATATATACTTATAAAATAGAATAGGTAGTAGACTAATAGTTAATAGTACCTAAATATTATTATATAAGGTATATTTTAAATAAAAACTAAGCTTAAACTATATCTATATCTTTAAAAGCGTCTACTACTCTTATATTAGTCTAAAGTCCTAGCCTATAAGTATAAAGAGTAAGAAGCTAATAGATTAAGGTAGAGAGTATATATTTATTAAGTATATTAAATAGATAATAAAGCAATAGATAGTATATACGCTAGATCTAAGGTAAGTAATTATATCCTTAGTAATTAAGTTTAATAAATCTTAAAATAAAGGGGAGCTATCCTTAAAGCTCTATATACCTAGAGATTCGTAAGGTATACTAATCGATAGTAATACTATTAAGCCGAACTAATAACCCCTTTCTCTTAGCTTAAGTATATTAAGCGCACCTGCTAATCGATAACCTATTAGTCATTTAAAGGCCGAATAGACTATTCCTATCATCTGCGAACTACTTAAAGTATAAAATAACTTTAATATTATTATTCCTTTAATTAAAGTACTTATAGTAAAGGATATTCTTAAAATAGGTATAAGTAATAATAAGCCTCTACTATTAGAAAGCGGTTCCTTAGATAATAAGCCTATAGAACCTATAGCCGAACCTACGCCTTTAAAGAGGAATAGAGACCTAAAATCAGAAGATACTTTAGACAAATGCAAGTCTAAGCATATTTAGACTATAATAGCATATAGGATCTATAAGCTTAAACTTTAATAGAGCTTTGATAAAGATAATGCGTTCCTAGCCGCTAAGGGGATAATAAAAATCTCTCTTTTAAAGACGTATAATAAAGCTATTAATAACCTAGAGATTAGAGTAGTATAAAATAAGGCAATCTAAGAGGAGATAAGCTCTCTTATTGCAAATGGCATATAAATAGAGGAACTAATACTAAAGGATATGAACCTAGTATTAATAAAGTGGGTCTTTATAATTAAAATATATATAAATAGGACTTTAGAATATTATAAAGTAAGGCTTATAGCTAAGGGCTTCTCCTAATAGTATAGAAAAGACTACTTCAATATATTTACGCTAATAGTTCGTATAAATACCCTTTATATATTTATAGCAATAGTAGCTGCTAAGGACCTTAAATGCAGATAGTATAATATTAAAAATGCATTTACTAAAGCGACTATAAAGGAATAGATTTTTCTCTCTTAACTTAATAGTATTTCTATATATGCTAGCTACTCTCTTTATATACTCTATAGTATCTATAGGCTTAAATAATCATCTTATAATTAGAACCTTTTATATAGCTTTACTTTAATAGAAATAGGATTTGTTTAAAGCCTAGCTGACCCTTATCTATTTACTTATATTAAGTATAGAATCAAGTTGCTATTATATATTAATAATATTACTATAGCTACAAAAATAACTACTTAATTAGATTAGTTCTTTATAACTATTCGGAAACGTTTTAATACTAAAGATCTTAAGGAAATTTATAAGATCCTTAGCATTTATATTATAAGGAACCGCTCTACTTAAGAACTCTAGTTAGATTAAAAGCAGTATATTAAAAAGATCCTAGACCGAATAGGACTTTCTACTTATACTCCTAACTTTAAGCTAAAGTATACTCCAATCGAAGGAAAGTATAATAAGTTAGAGCCTACTAATGAAAATAAGTAAAGAGGAGATTTAAAGAAGTACTAATAGGATATTAAAGCAATTATATATACTATAGTATATATAAGATTAAATATTGCCTTTATTATTAGGCAACTTAATTAGAACTTAAAGGATCTGACGATTTAATATAAGAACGCAGTTAAGCGACTTAAAAGGTACCTTCGATCGATAATTATATAAAAGGTAAGATATAAACTAATAAAATATATAAGCGCAAAGCTTAAAGTATATACTAATTCCGATTAGACAAATATAAAAGGTTAGAAAAGTATATTTAAAAGCGTAGTAGTACTATATAGCAGACCTATATTATAAGAAAGTAGGAAGTAGAAATCAGTAGCTACTATAAGCATTAAGGCCGAATATATATTAATATTATCAAATTGTAAGCAAGGATTATAGATCGCTTAAGTTCTAAAAGATATAGGTTTCGCTAAGTATATTAAATAAGATAAGAACTATATTAATCTTTAAGTAGATAATATAAAAGCAATTATATTCGCAAAGAATCTATACTTATATAAGCAATCGAAATATATCAATATTACCTATTACTTTATCTACAACCTTATTATAAAGAATAAGTTATCGATTACCTATATCCTAACCAATCGAATAGTAGCAGATAGATTTATAAAGCTATTAAAGACAGTTATAAAGTTTAAAGCATTTAAAGATATGCTAAGGTTATAAAAGATAGTAAGGGCTTAGCAGGCTTAAGGATAACTCCTAGGCCTGCCTTATAAGTTAGGTCATATAGTCTTATAAAAGAAAGTTTTTTGGATCGACTCTTAGGCTTAGACCGCGAGTTAAGTCATATGGTCTTATAAAGGAACGCTTTTAGGAAAATTGACTCCTAGTCCTACCTTACGAATAGAGTTTAATAATTTTAATAAAGGTTACTATTAATTAATTGTTTTTAATTTAAAGAGATACTTAAGAGTTAGATTAGTATAAAAGGATAGTTATTATTATCCTAACTATAGGTCAATCGGAGTAAGGTCTAAGTAAGGGTATTAAGATAGGTAATACAGCTATCACTTCAATATATTATTATATAACCCTATTGCTTAGTTAGTAGGATATTAATACGTATATAGCTATAGGGAAGAAAGGGGTAACCTTCCTTCCTTAACTCTTACTAATATATCGACTATCGACCTCTAGAAGTTTCCGTTACCTATTGCGCCGACTCACTTAAGCTTAATAAAAATTGTATTTCGATCTAAAGATAGTCGAATAAATAAGGAGTCGATTACTAACGATTATTAATTAAGTTATTTTTACTACTTTTCTAATTATCGCATTAACTTTTAAACTATAATCGATTAAAGCCTTTGCTTTAACTGATTCTTCTATAAAATAAATAATAATAAGGCTTTTTATTACTATTGCTAAACAATTTCAATTAATATTCTAAGATATTAAAGCTATTGCTATAGTATTATAGTACCTTTAGATTCCTTTATCTTTTATAATTTAAAGACATTTGATTAAGGCTAGATACTTTTCAAAGTTCTTTTATATTATAATTTCCATTTCCTTATTATTATTTAAATCTTTAAAGGCTATTAGGATATATTCTCCTAGTACTTTATCAAACTGTTTAATTAAACTAAATAGGTCTTTAAATATAAGGTTTATTTGCTAAGCTATAACATTCTCTATAGCTTTCTCTATTGCAGTAGAACTGGCGTATTTATTAACGAATTTTTCCTGTTTCAATATTTGTCTCTTTCGCTTAGGGTCAGGGGTCTACGCAGTTACTTCAACTTCTTAATCTTTAAGCTTAAAGCTATCTTTATTTATAACTTCTTTAATTAAATCGTCTACTATATCGGCTTTATCTTCGTCTACTATAGTTTTAAACTATTAGGTATCTTTTAGCGTTTAGACTCTATATTAAGATTCTTAAGTTGCGCGCGCTAATTTCTGGACTTTAACTAGTTTCGTTAGTATTAGTAAAGTAGAAGATCTAAAAGGACGCTAAGAATTCTAAGGGTTCTTAAATACAAAAGTAGTATTAATATTAGCTGAAATATTATTATTAACCTATCCTAAGATAAAGATGCTTTTGACTTCTATAGCTATTTAATCAGAAGCTAGGTCCTTAAGAACTCCCTTAGGTAGATTGCTAATTAGACCTATATATATATAAGTTGGAATTTTAGCGTTTATATTTATAATACGCTATCGTTCGACCAAATTCTTATCCTATTTTATATTATATATTATCGTTCGAATAGTCTATAACTATAAGCGATTCTAGTGCTTTTTAATAAGGATAGCGTCTGGCCTAGAATCTTTAATATAAAGCATCCTATACTTATTAATATATATAACCTTAGTATTAATAAAACGTTAGAAAAGAGGATATTTGTTATAATACTTATATAAAGGGCAATTGGGTTCCTTATTATTACAAAAGTTGCAGATTAATCTTCTTCTATTACCATTTCCTTAGTACCTTATAGTATTAATATTAGTAGATTACTAATTAGGATTAATATTTCCTTTTTGTTGCGCCATAAGGAGCCTCAGGCGCTGAGGCCTCTGAGGACTGGCTTATGTAATGTACCCCTGAAGTGACCACGGAGCACTTCTATAAAGGGAGCTCAGATATACAGTTAGAGTAGAATTTTACAAGCTTCTGCCACTACTAGGAATCCACCTCTAAATACAGCACAACAGTTATCAGCACTATTCGCGACTCTTAAGAGCAAACGATCAAAAATCCACTATATTTAAAGGCTTCTTAAAGAGGTTTTACTACTATTTTCATCCATTCTCCTTCGCTTATACTTATTATACGATCTGACTCGACGTTCTAACGCTCCTAGCTAACCAATAGAACCTATACTTCCTACTATCCTAGTCAATATAAGCGAATACTAGCAAAAAGAAGCTCAGGAGCTTAGCTCTAGTAGAGTTATGCTCTAAGATAGGAAGTCATAGCGCATTTAGTACGCTAAGCTAGAGTTTCAGGCCGAATTTCTGCGGCTCTAGAAGCATATAAAGAAGCTAAGACAGGTTAATAACCCTAAACTGTATACTATAAAGATAGGAAATCAAGCTCTGCTTTATAAGAACGAAGCTCTATACCTGCTGGATCTAGAAATAGAACCGCTATAGCTTGAAAAAATAGTAGAAGGATAGGACTAGAGAATATTGCAAAGCTACTACGAGTTATACTAATAGTAAGAAGCTACTAATTAATAAACGCCAGCTCTAGTACCACTTGTAAAAACAATAGCTAAAGTGTGGTGCGGTCGGCTGGAGGGCCTTCATTGGGTCGCTCAGGAGGCTCGCAGAAGTAGGAGAAGATAATTGATTATATTATTATCTAATGTATATATGGTAAGGAGACTTCGGAAAGAAAAGGGAGAGTCTATAACTTAGTAGAGTCATATAGAGGGTCTTTAGAATAAGTAGAGACTCTGCCTATTCTATACAATATACCCCTTAGTTAGGCGATGCTCCTAGAATCGCTTAGCTATATAGATAAAATAAAAGAAAGAATAGCAGTTGTAATAAAAAGAAGCTCTATCTTATATACTGCCCCTTTAAAGGTTATTCCTTCTAAAATGAGAAGGGTTACTATAGGCAATAAGCGCGCTTAAGAATCTTCGCAATTCTACGCTAATGCTCTATTAGGCTTCCTATAGAGTATTTCCATCGCAGAGGTTCTCCTTCCCTTTTTTTAAAAACAACCCTCCTTTATTATTTAAAAATATCGTCTTTATACTAATAATTTTTTAAATATAAAAGGAACTCCTACTTATCGTGGCCCCGGCCGCCCTTATAAAGTAAGACCCTTAAAGTCTTTATACCTTAAGTCGTTGTACTAACTTTGCGCTAGGTCGCTAGCGCTCCTTAAAGAGTAGGAACCCCGGCCTAGTTGTCCTAGCGCCTACTAGGCAATAAGCCGCCGCCGCTGTCCCTGCTGCCCCTGCCGCCGCCGCTACCGCCGCCGCCTAAGAGCCTCGCCCCTGCTGCGCATTATATGCCAGAGCCTATAATAGAATATAATAACGCGTACGTGCGCTATATTTCACGCAAGAGTACTAGCAATCTCGATTATTAATGCTTTAATAGCACCTTTAGTACGCGTTGCATTTATTATACTATACTAAGCAATAGCTACTAATAGGCTAGCGGCCCTCTTCTCGCCTTTTAAAAGGCTATTATATCAGCTTACGCCCGCGGCGCCTTTAAGAAGGAGGTAGTACTATTGCTTAATATAATAAAGGGTGCGCTCTAGAGCTTTTATAATACGTTTATTAAGTCTTATTAAGTTCTAAGCTAATTTTAAAAGATAGGAGCGATTAGACCCTAGTGCTAGGAGGGCCCGCTACTCTTACGAGTGGTAGTACTACTGCCTCTCTTGCTCTTAGCGTACTATTCTCATTCGCTCCTAGCCCCTTTAGCTTAAACCTATTCGCCCTTGCTATTACTGCCGCCGCTCCTATCCTATCTGCTGCTACTATCGCAGCCGCTATTATAATATTTCCCTTTATCTCTCCTATCCTTACTTCTGCTATTGCCGCTTCTACTATCGCTACCGCCCTTGCCGTCCTCGCCCCTATCGCCCCTGCCGCACCCCTTGCCTTCGCCCCTGCTATCGCTAGTATATTCGCCGGCAGGCCTATGGCCGAGGGAGTGCCTCTAGGCCTCTTTTAAAAGGAGATTTATACAAAGCTTATAGCTATAGCTTCGCAGCTCCTGGCCTTAGCTAGGAGGATCTAAGAAAGGGTCGCGCCCTATAATAGCAGCTTAAGAATATTACCTATTCTTATATTTTTAAAAAAGGAGAAGCTTTTATAATACACTTTATAAAAGAAAATAAATAAATATAATTGTAAAAGAGTAAAAGCTTATAAGTATAAGTCTTTTAATAATAAGTGACTACTTAATAGTAAGTGCGAGTTGCTAAACGATTATTTAGAAACTCTAAAGGTTTAATAAATAAACGAAGCTTTTAAACTTCTAACAGTTTAGGTTCTTAATAAGCCTATCTATATATATCTCTCTAGTAAGAAGGTAGATTATTTAAAAGCTTCCTCTTTAGTACTCTTAGCAGATCTATATATTACTAATTTTAATATATTAAAGGCTTATCTTAATCTTTTTATTCTTTATAATAATTAGCCGAATCGTCTATTAATTATTATAATATATATTCCATTTAATAAGGGAGTCTATACGAATCTCCTTAAAAAGGCGTTTTATAACTATTATCTCCTTTATAATAGAAACCATATTATAGAATTCTACTTTAGTAAAGGAGAGCGTGATAGTTGCTTAGCGATTCGCTTTTTAAATAATCGGTCCTTTAAATAGAAAGAAGACGTATCCTTAAGAGGATCTGTAGGTCTCTTAATCATCTTTAAAAGAAGCATTTAAACACGCAACCAATTGGTATTCCCTAGCTTTAAAGCTATAAGCAATTCCTAAGAAGCATATATTATATAAGTATTAAAGCGTCTAGTCCGCGGCTAAGAGGTATTTAAAGCTTAGATTAATTAAGAAGAAAGATAATTAAGAGATTATAAACGCAATATCCAGGCGTATTATAATCGCTATATAAAGAATAGAGCCTATTTTCTCTTAATACTCCTTTACCTTTTTTAAGGAAGCTTACCCTAAGTTCTTAATAAACTCCTTCTTTAATAGTAAAGTACTAGGCACTCTCCTTATATTAGCTCCGAACTTTTAAGCGATCTTTTCAATATAGATATTATAAACTAAGGAGATCCTCTTTGCCTTCTTATTTTAAATAATCCTTACTTTAAGGAACTAGGAGATATCTCTTATAATAGTAAGCTTATACGCCCTCTTTAAGTCTTTAATCAAACGAGTCGCTTAATTTAAGTTAAAGGCCTTATATAACACTTAAATATTATTAATATAAAATGCTATAAAGACTATATAATCTTTTATTATAAAAATATAAGGCTCTTTGCC
The DNA here is from genome assembly GCA_024741835.1 of Diplocarpon mali. Taxonomy (NCBI): domain Eukaryota; kingdom Fungi; phylum Ascomycota; class Leotiomycetes; order Helotiales; family Drepanopezizaceae; genus Diplocarpon; species Diplocarpon mali. The sequence continues at coordinate 3,241 of JAENRP010000640.1, read as the reverse complement.
TAATAGCTTAAGTTGAAGGCCCTTAAGCGTTCTTACGAAGTTCCTATACTATAGCGCTAGAGAGTCTTTCAGCTTATAGAGCGCGCAGTCCAGTTCTACTACTATACTAAGGCGCTTAAAGCCATCTAATAGGAAGTATATGATTAGAGTACTCCTTAGGTCTCTAGGAGCGTTAATAAACGCATTAATAATATCGAACTACTTTAGTTCTATATTAAAGTACGCAGTAAGAGCTATTAGTACCTTAAAAGACCTTGCTGCAAGCGTGGCTGCGTAAGTTAAGAAAATTAAAGCTTTATCTTAAAGATCCCTTTATATAACTAGCTGTAATCAGCACTTTAAAAGCTTGCTAGAGCTATTGACCTTATAAGTAAAAACCCATTTTAATAGTATTAGTAGAGGCTTTAAGTAGTCCCTTTGTATAATCTTCTAGCAACTTTGAGATTCTAGATTCCTAATCTCCTAGCGCCCTCCTTCTTTAAATCGTTTGTTAAAAGGGTGCTTTTCTAAGTCTAGCCATCCTTTTAAAGGCTTTAGCAAAGAGCCTTAGTGCTATAGGCAATTAAGAGACTGCGCTTTATCCTTTGCCTAACTATTAACTATAGCTTTAATAATTATATAAACCGTTAAATAGTCCTTCCTATCCTCTCTTATCTATTCGTTTGCTTAAAAGGTTAATACAAACTCTTATGCATATAAGGAGTAAGGTAAATCAATATTACTTTAAAAGAGTATATACTCTAAAGTAGTAGTATATACTTTTAAAGTCTCTTATTGCTTAACGCTTAAGCGTCTTATCCTCTTTTGCTTAAGAAGAGGGAGTTCCTCTTTGCGCTTTTCTCTATAGGTCTCCTCTTTTATTTTTATTATTATTAAAGGTTCCTTTAAGAGTCTAAGTAGCTCTATCTCCTAAGCCTATAGTCTTTAAGCTAGTATTACAACTTAAGATATTATATTATTAAGGCCTACTCCTTTTACTAGATCGCTTCTTATAAGACTATTAAAGCTCCTCCCAAATCTTAATAGCAGTACCTCTAGCCTTTTACTAAAGTTCACTAGGGCCTACCTTTATAATCGAAGACTCTATCTTAAAGTCCTTAAGCTATCTCTATTCCTATATAAAATAGCAGCTAAAGATCTGCCGATCGCCTTATAGAATTCGTCTTTAAAGACTCCTTTAAAGTCGTCTATAGTTCCTTCTTTAATAGGGCCTCTATGTTGAGATAGGTGATACAGCTATCACTCTGATGTATTATCATATGACCCTATTGCTTAATCAGTAGGATATTAATACGTATATAACTATAGGGAAGAAAGGGGTAACCTTCCTTCCTTAACTCTTACTAATATATCGACTATCGACCTTTAGAAGCCTCCGTTACCTACTGCGCCGACTTACTTAAGCTTAATAGGTTATAAGCCCCGGATAGACCGATAATAGATTATTGACTTCCTTTAGAAAGCACTTGCGCCGCAACTGTTAATAGGAAGTTGAACGAGACTTATAGTAAAAGGCGAGCAATCGGCGAATAGGAGGTGTGATTCCCTATTTAGCTAACCTATATTATAAGAGGTGTGATTCCTTGCTTTATAACCCTTTGGTACTATAAGAGGTATAATTCCTTGCTTTATTATATTTTATAGGAGGTGTGATTCCTTGCGTTATAGCCTAAAAACCCTTTTTCGATAAGAGGACTTCCTCCCTATTTAATACTTCTATAATAACTGCTATTTAATTATTTTAACTTTTCGATAGGAGGAGTGCCTTTAACTATTTAATTTATTTGATTTTTTAATGCAATTCTATTCGAAATGGCAATAGCTTCCGATTCCGATCGAAACACTAGGCCTAAAGACCTCTAACTCTCTCGAAAGAACTAGCAATAATAGTTCGACGATTTAGAGCTTTACTTTAAGAGCAAAGGCATTGAAATAGCAATTTAAAAGATACTTATTAAATATATAAGAATAGCCCCTTATACTTCCTTTACTAATTCGTCTACTTCTACTTTAATAGCTAATATAACTATTAAGGATTTGCTAAATATATTAAATAAGCTTAGCTTAAAAGCTTTAATAGATAATAATCGAGAATCTTAAAGGTAGATTTTAAATATAGAAAAGGAGAAGGAGTATAAGCTAGCCTTAGCTAAATGCAAGCTTAAGATTAATAGAGGTTTAAGCGATAAAGACTAAGATTTTATTTAAGTTCATAATAATGCAAAGATAAGATAGGATACTTTAAAGGTAAAATACTTTTAAATAATTGCCTTTAATACTTAGTATCTACTATAGTAGATCACTTCATTTTAATATAGAAAAGATAAAGATAGCAAAGATATAGATATAAATATAGATTCTACCTAGTCTATATTACGTAAAGTAAAGAAGAGAGTAAGAGCTACAGATCCTAAGATAGTTATAACTTTTAAGGAAACTCAGCTTTTTAGTTTCCTACTTAATAGCCTTCTTCTTAAGTTCGCTATTATAAAACAATCTCTTCTTATCTAATCTAACCTTAAGATCTATAAGAAGATCGACCTCTTTTAAACTATTAAATAAAACCTTAAAGGATGCTTTAAATTAGCAAATACTGCGTTATAAGGCAATAATAAGCCTAAGAAGAGGAAGGAGCGCAGGATAAGCCCTTGAGCTTATTAGGGATACTACTTCTATAATAGTACTTATAATATTACTAATTATAAAGTTAAAAGGCAACTGATTAATATAGTTGCTAGCTTTAATATTAAAAAGCAATTAAAGCAAAAGTTAAGAAGCAAACTGCCCTTATCCTACCGAAGGCCGCAACTACTAAGGAAAGGTAAAGGAAAAGGCTATTTAGCCAAAATTTTAAAAGATACCTTTAATAATAATAGTAGATTATCTAAACTTAAATCCACTTTTAATAATTCAAACGATAATTATAATAAAGATGCCTACGTTTTAAAAGCCGATCTTTATAAGATCCTTGAATCCGATTAGTATAATAATACTAGTTATATAGCATATATAATTAATAGATCCTACTTATTTAAAGGCCCGCTTATTAAAATAAAAAGGCACTCTATTAAAGTTAGAATTAGAAGGTTATATATAGACTTAATAGGTATAGTAAAGATAAATATTATTAGCGTTTCTTTCCTTTTGCAAAATGTTCTTCTTATACTTAACCTAAGCATTAATCTCTTATTTAGCCGCAAGATCTATATAAAGTTAAATTATATAAGAGTTTTTAATAATC
>JAENRP010000639.1:0-13159 GCA_024741835.1 Diplocarpon mali | reverse complement strand
CTCTTCTTTTTTTTCTTTTACCTTTAATAATAATATAGCCCTAATTTAAGCCTTTTAATATATTAGTTTTCTTATACTTAGGGTTTGCTAGTAATTAATATGCTATTACCTTAACCTATATTATTTTATATTCTTTACTAAAAGTAGTAAGGGCTATTACTTTTATTATTTAAAATATATATAAAGACCTAAGATAGATAAGTCTTATAATATATATTATATAATTAGCATAGGACGGTAGGAGGATAAAAGGGCCATCTTCTATATATAGAAATAGCGCGCGTTACTATAAGTACTGAATATACCCTATACTTAGGACTTATTCCTAATATCTTGTCTAAGAGAGCCCGCTTATAGTACTTCCTCCTCTTGTTTTTAGGTCTTCCCTTAGGCCTATTCTTGTATTGTCTCCCTTCAGTTTTATATTAATTGTATTATTATCTAGTATATATATGGTAAAGAGACTTCGGAAAGAAAAGGAAGAGTCTATAACTTAGCAGAGTTATATAGAGGGTCTTTAGAATAAGTAGAGACTCTGCCTATTCTATATAATATACCCCTTAGTTAGGCGATGCTCTTAGAATCGCTTAACTATATAGATAAAATAAAGGAAAGAATAGCAATTATAAAGAAAAGAGGCTCTATCTTATATGCTACCTTTCTAAAGGTCGTTCCTTTTAGAATAAGAAGGGTTGCTATAGGTAATAAGCGTTCTTAAGAATCTTTGCGATTTTACGCTAGTGCTCTATTAGGCTTCCTATAGAGTATTTCTATTATAGAGGTTCTCCTTCCCTTCTTTTAAAAATAACCCTCTTTTATTATTTAAAAATATCGTCTTTATACTAATAATTTTTTAAATATAGAAGGAACTCTTACTTATTATAGCCCTAGCCGCCCTTGTAAAGTAAGACCCTTAGAGTCCTTATACCTTGCGTCGTATTAACTTTGCGCTAAGTCGCTGGCGCTCCCTTAGGAGTTATAATCCTAGCGCGGTCGTCCTAGCGCCTGCTAGGCAATAAGCCGCCGCCGCCGTCGCTGCTGCCCCTACTGCCGCTGCTATTGCCGCTACCGCTTAAGAGCCCTGCTCCTACTGCGCGTTATATACTAGAGCCTATAATAGAATATAATAACGCGTGCGTATACTATATTATATGCAAGAGTATTAGCAATCTCGATTATTAGTACTTTAATAGTACCTTTAGTACGCGTTATGTCTATTATACTATACTAAGCAACGGCTGCTAATAGGCCAGCGGCCCTCTCCTTACCTCTTAAGAGGCTGTTATATCAGCTTACGCCTACAGTACTTTTAAAGAGGAAGTAGTACTACTATTTAATATAGTAAAAGGTACGCTCTAAAGCTTCTATAGTACATTTATTAAGTCTTATTAAGTTTTAGGCTAATTTTAAAAGATAGGAGTAATTAGACCTTAGTATTAAAAGGGCCTACTACTCCTATAAGTAGTAGTACCGCTGCCTCCTTTGCTCTTAGCATACTATTCCCGTTTGCTCTTAGCCCCTTTGGCTTAAACCTATTCGCCTTTGCTATCGCTGCTATTGCTCTTATCCCTTCTGCCTTTGCTATCGCAGCCGCTGCTATAGTCTTCCCGTTTGTCTCCTTAGCCCTTGCTATCGCCGCGCCTATCTTTGCCGCCGCCTTTGCCGCCCTTACTCCTGTTGCCTTTGCCGCACCTCCTGCCTTCGCCTTTGCTATTGCTAGTATATTTGCTAGTAGGCCTTTGGCCGAGGGAGTATTAATAGGCCTCTCTTAAGAGGAGATCCGTATAAAGCTTATAGCTATAGTATCTTAGCTCTTAGCCTTAGCTAAAAGAATCTAAAAGAGGGTCGCGCCTTATAATAGCAGCTTAAGAATATTACCTATCCTATATTTTTAAAAAAGGAGAAGCTTTTATAATACGCTTTATAAGAGAAAACAAATAAATATAACTATAAGAGAGTAGGAGCTTATAAGTATAAGTCTTTTAATAATAAGTAATTACTTACTAGTAAGTGCGAGTTATTAAACGATTATTTAAAAGCTCTAAAGGTTTAATAAATAAACAAAGCTCTTAAACTTCTAGCAGTCTAGGTTCTTAATAAGCCTATCTGCGTATATCTCCTTAGTAAGGAGGTAGATTATTTAAAAGCTTCCTCTCTAGTACTCTTAGCAGATCTATATATTACTAATTTCGATATATTAAAGGCTTATCTTAATCTTCTTATTCTTTATAATAATTAGCCGAATCGTCTATTAGTTATTATAATATATATTTTATTTAAAGAGGGAGTCTATGCAAATCTCCTTAAAGAGGCGTTTTATAGCTATTATCTCCTTTATAGTAAAGACTATACTATAGAGTTCTACTTTAATAGAAGAGAGTATAATAATCGCTTAGCGATTCGCTTTTTAAATAATCAGTCCTTTGAATAAGAAGAAGACGTATCCTTAAGAGGATCTGCAGGTCTTTCGATCATCTTTAAAAGAAGTATCTAAAGATGCGACCAATTAGTATTCCTTAACCTTAAAGCTATAGGCAATTCTTAAGAAGTATATATTATATATATTAAGCTTAAGTGAGTCGGCGCAGTAGGTAAAGGAGGCTTCTAGAGGTCAATAGTCGATATATTAGTAAGAGTTAAAGAAGGAAGGTTACCCCTTTCTTCCCTATAGCTATATATGTATCAATATCCTATTAATTAAGCAGTAGGGTTATATAATAATACATTAGAGTAATAGCTATATTACCTATCTTAATACCTTTACTTAAACCTTATTCCGATTAACTTATAGTTAGGAAAATAATAACTATCCTTTTGCGCTAATCCAACTCTTAAGTATCTTTTTAAATTAAAAATAATCAATTAATAGCAACCTCTATTGAAATTACTAATCCTACTTATAAGGTAGGACTAAGAGTTAAATTTCCTAAAAGCGTTCCTTTATAAGACTATATGATTTAACTTATAGTCTAGGCCTAAGAGTTGATCTTAAAAACTTTCCTTTATAAGACTACGTGACCTAACTCGCAAGGCAGGCCTAGGAGTTATCCTTAAGCTTGCTAAGCCCCTATTATCTTTTATAACCTTAGTATATCTTTGAATGCTTCGAACTTTGCAACTATCTTTAATAGCTTTATAAATCTATCTGCTATTATTTAATCGATTAAGATATAAGTGATTAATAACTTATTCTTTATAATAAGGTTGCGGATAAAGTAGTAGGTAATATTAATATATTTCGATCGCTTATATAAGTATGGATTCTTTATAAGTGCAATCGCCCTTATATTATTTACTTAAAGATTAATATAGTTCCTATCTTATTTAATATACTTAATAAAACCTCTATCTTTTAAAACTTAAGCGATTTATAATCCTTATTTGCAATTTAATAATATTAATATATATTTAGCCTTAGTGCTTACAGTAGCTATTGATTTCTACTTCCTACTTTCCTATAATATAGGTCTACTATATAGCATTGCTATACTATTAGATATACTTTTCTAACCTTTCATATTTGCCTAATTGGAATCGGTATATACCTTAAGCTTTACGCTTATATATTTCGTTAGTCTATATCTCACCTTTTATATAATTATTAATTAAAGGTATCTTCTAAGTCGCTTAACTGCATTCTTATATCAAATCGTCAAATCCTTTAGGTTCTGATTAAGTTACTTAATAATAAAGGCGATATCTGGTCTTATATATACTATAGTATATATAATTGTTCTAATATCCTATTAGTACTTCTTCAGATCTTCTCTTTACTTATTTTCATTAGTAGGCTCTAACTTATTATACTTTCCTTCGATTGGAGTATACTTTGGCTTAAAGTTAAGAGTATAAGCGGAAAGTCTTATTCAATCTAGGATCTTTTTAATATACTACTCTTAGTCTAATCAAAGTTCTTAAGTAAAGCGGTTCCTTATAATGCGAATGCTAAGGATCTTATGAATTCCCTTTAAATCCTTAGTATTAAAATGTTTCCGAATTATTATAAAGAACCAATCTAATTAAGTAGTTGTCTTCGCAGCTATAGTAATATCGTCAATATATAGTAGCAACTTGATTCTACGCTTAGCATAGGTAAATAGATAAGGGTCAGCTAGGCTTTAAACGAATCCTATTTCCACTAGAGCAAAGCTATATAAGAAGTTCTAATTATAAACTAATTATTTAAGCCTATAGATATTGCGAAGTATATAAAGAGAGTAGCTAGCGTATATAGGAATACTATTAGGTTAAGAGAGAAAAATCCATTCCTTTATAGTCGCTTTAGTAAATGCATTTTTAATATTGTACTATTTGCATTTAAGGTCCTTAGTAGCTACTATTGCTATAAATATGCAAAGGGTATCTATATAAACTATTAGTGCAAATGTGTTAAAGTAGTCTTCTCTATACTATTAAGAGAAGCCTTTAGCTATAAGCCTTACCTTATAACATTCTAAGGTTCTATTTATATATATTTTAATTATAAAGACCTACTTTATTAATACTAGGTTCACGTCCTTTAGTATCGGTTCCTCTATCTATATACTATTTGCAATAAGAGAGCTTATCTCCTCTTAGATTACCTTATTTTATGCTGCTCTATTCTTTAGATTATTAATAGCTTTATTATATATCTTTAAAAGAGAGATTTTCATTATCCTCTTAATAGCTAGGAATACATTATCTTTATTAAAGCTCTATTAAAGTTCGAGCTTATAGATCTTATATGCTATTATAGCCTAGATATGCTTAGACTTGCGTTTATCTAAGGTATCTTTTAGTTCTAGGTCTCTATTCCTCTTTAAAGACGTAGGTTTAGCTATAGGTTCTATAGGCTTATTATTTAAGGAACCGCTTTCTAATAGTAGAGGCTTATTATTACTTGTACCTATTTTAGGAATATCCTTTACTATAAGTACTTTAATTAAAGGGATAATAATATTAAAGTTATTCTATACTTTAGGTAGTTCGCAGATGATAGGAATAGTCTATTTAGCCTTTAGGCGACTAGTAAGTCATCGATCAATAGGTACGCTTGATATACCTAAGCTTAAAGAAAGGGGTTATTAATTCGGCTTAATAGTATTACTATCGAGTAGTATACCTTGCGAATCTTTAGGTATATAGAGCTTTAAGGATAGCTCTTTCCTATTTTAAGATTTATCGAACTTAACTATTAAAGATATGATTACTTACCTTAGATTTAGCGCATATACTATTTATTACTTTATTATCTATTTAATATACTTAATAAATATATATTCTCTACTTTAGTTTATTAGCTTCTTGCTCTTTATACCCGTAGGCTAGGACTTCAGGCTAATATAAGAGTAGTAGACGCTTTTAAAGACGCAGATATAGTCTAGGCTTAGTTTCTATTTAAAATATACCTTATATAATAATATTCAAGTGCTATTAATTATTAGTCTACTACCTATTCTATTTCGCAGGTATACATCTGCCTTAACTATAAGGTCTTAGAATTCTAGTAGTAGGTCAGCATCTTATAATAGAGCGCGATAATTAGTCTTTACTTATTAAATGCTTTACTTAGCGATGCCATTTTAATAAGAACCTTTATATATTATAATTGGTTTATAATAAACTCTTTATTTTGCCTATTTATTAAGCTTTGCTCTAATCTCTAATGTATTATCAGACCTAATAGCTATTAGCTTTAACTAAGTCCAGCGTTCCTCTATCACTTTCCAAGTTTCTAGCTTTTCTATAAGCTTAGATTTAGTTCTAGCGCAAATAGTCTATATTTGCTAAGTAGAGTTATCTACTATTTAAGAAAACTAATTATTTCCTTTAATTAAGGTTATAAATAGTCTAATAGTATTAATAGATATTAATATTAGTATCGAATCTTTCTATAGACTAAGCTTAATTTGTATCCGATTTTAAAGTTTTATTAGCTTGCAAATTCGGCATATTAGGCAATCCTTTAATACTTAGATCTTCTATTTTAAAGTTAAGACCTTATATAAGCCCTTTAATTTCTCTAGCTTTAGATATGCGAATCTTCTATATATTAATTAATACTTTAATAGGCTTTCGGCTTTTAATAGCTTTAGTAGCCTATTATTAATTGATGCTTTATTATTAGCGGCTGGAAAGGACTAGTAATAGCAGTTCGAGGTTTTACTATTTTCCAATTGCAAGCCTAGCTTAGGAGTCGTTTTTAATAAAACCGCGAGATCTACTCATAGTCCTAGCTTAAGAGTCGTCTTTAACGAATTCGCGAATTTCACTTATAGTCCTAGCCTAAGAGTTATTTCTACGAATTTTACTTATAATCCTAGCCTAAGAGTTATTATTAGCAAATTTACAAAATCTACTCGCGGTCTTAGCTTAAGAGTCATTTCTATTAAATTCACTTATAATCTTAGCTTAAGAGTCACCTTTAAAGATACTTTATAATCTACTTATAGTCTTAGCTTAAGAGTCATTTTTATGAATTTTACTTATAATCCTAACTTAAGAGTCTATTTATTCTCCTTATCCTCGCTTAATTGTATTAAGGCGAAGAGTGCACTTTCCTTAAAGGAATCTACTTATAAGTCTGGCCTAAGAGTCAATTTCTATAATATCACTTTTAAAATAATATAAAGTCTATCTTTAATTTTAACTTTAAAGATCACTTTATAATTATTATTTATAAACTATATAAATTGATTATTAAAAACTCTTATATAATTTAACTTTATATAGATCTTATAGCTAAATAAAAGATTAATACTTAAGCTAAATATAAGGAGAACATTTTATAAAAGGAAAGAAATGCTAATAATATTCATTTCTATTATACCTATCGAGTCTATATATAACCTTCTACTACTAACCTTAATAGAGCGCCTTTTTATTTTAATAAGCAGGCCTTTAAATAGGTAGGATTTATCAGTTATATATATTATATAACTAGTATTATTATACTAGTCGGATTTAAGGATCTTATAAAGATCGGCTTTTAAGATATAGGCATCTTTATTATAATTATCGTTTGAATTATTAAAAGTGGATTTAAGTTCAAATAACCTACTATTATTATTAAAGGTATTTGCTAAAGTTCTAACTAAATAGCCTTTTCCTTTGCCTTTCTTTAGTAGTTGCGGCCTTTAGTAGAATAAGGGCAGTTTGCTTTTTGACTTTTGCTTCGATTGCTTTTTAATATTAAAGCTAGTAACTATATCGATCAGTTGCCTTCTAACTTTATAATTAGTAATATTATAAGCACTATTATAGAAGTAGCATTCCTAATAAGCTCAAGGGCTTGTCCTACGCTCCTTCCTCTTCTTAGGCTTATTATTGCCTTATAATACGGCATTTGCCGATTTAAAGCGTCCTTTAAGGTCTTACTTAATAGTTCAAAGGAGGTCGATCTTCTTATAGATCTTAAGGTTAGGTTAAATAAGAAGAGATTGTTTTATAATAGTAAACTTAAGAGGAAGGCTATTAAGTAGGAAATTAAAAAGCTAAGTTTCCTTAAAAGTCATAGCTATCTTAGGATCTGCGGCTTTTACTCTCCTTTTTACTTTATATAATATAGATTAAGCAGAGTTTATATTTATATTTATATCCTTACTATCTTTATCTTTTTTATACTAAAATAAAGTGATCTACTATAGTAGATATTAGGTATTAAAGGCAATTATCCGAGAGTATTTTAGCTTTAAAGTATCTTATCTTATCTTTATATTATTATAAACTTAAATAAAATCTCGATCTTTATTACTTAAACCTCTATTAATCTTAAGCTTACATTTAGCTAAGACCAGCTTATACTCCTTCTCCTTTTCTATATTTAAAATCTGCCTTTAGGATTCTTAATTATTATCTACTAAAGCTCTTAGGCTAAGCTTATTTAATATATCTGGCAGATCCTTAGCAGTTGTATTTACTATTAAAGTAGAAGTAGACGAATTAGTAGAAAGAGTATAGGGGGCTATTCTCGCGTATTTAACAAGTGTCTTTTAAATTGCTATTTCAATACCTTTACTCTTAAAGTAAAGCTCTAAATCGTCGAACTATTATTGCCAGTTCTTTTAAGAGAGTTAAAGGTCTTTAGGTCTAGTGTTTTGATTAGAATTAGAAGCTATTGCCGTTTCAAATAGAATTGCATTTAAAAATCAAATAAATTAAATAGTTAAAGGCACTCCTCCTATTGAAAAGTTAAAATGATTAAATAGCAGGTATTATAGAAGTATTAAATAGAGAGGAAGTCCTTTTATCGAAAAGGGTTTTTAGGCTATAACGCAAGGAATCATACCTCTTATAAAACATAGTAAAGCAAGGAATTATACCTCTTGCAGTACCAAAGGGTTATAGAGTAAGGAATCACATTTCTTATAATACAGGTTGGCTAAATAGGGAATCATACCTCCTATTCGCCGGTTGCTTACTTCTTACTATAAGTCTTATTTAACTTTTTACTAATAGTTGCAGCGCAAGTGCTTTCTAAGGGAAGTTAATAATCTATTATTAGTCTATCTAAGGCTTATAACCTATTGAGCTTAAGTGAGTCGGCGTAATAGGTAAAGGAGGCTTCTAGAGGTCGATAGTCGATATATTAATAAGAGTTAAGGAAGGAAGGTTACCCCTTTCTTCCCTATAGCTATATACGTATCAATATCCTACTGACTAAGTAGTAGGGTCATATGATAATACATCGGAGTGATAGCTGTATCACCCATCTTAATAATATAAGTATTAAAGTGTCTAATCTGCAGTTAAGAGGTACTTAAAGCTTAGATTAGTTAAGAAGAAAGATAGTTAAAAGGCTACAAACGCAATATCTAAGCGTATTATAATTACTATATAGAGAATAAAGTCTATTTTCTCTTAGTACTCCTTTACCTTTTTTAAAGAAGCTTGCCTTAAGTTTTTAATAAACTCCTTCTTTAGTAGTAGAGTATTAAGCACTCTTCTTATATTAGCTCTAAACTTTTAAGCGATCTTCTTAATATAAGTATTATAAACTAAAGAGATCCTCTTTACCTTCTTATCTATTGAGCTTAAGTAAGTCGGCGCAATAGGTAAAGGAGGCTTTTAAAGGTCGATAGTCGATATATTAGTAAGAGTTAGAGAAGGAAGGTTACCTCTTTCTTTCCTATAGCTATATATGTATTAATATCCTACTAATTAAGTAGTAGGATTATATAATAATATATTAGAGTGATAGTTATATTACCTATCTTAATACCCTTACTTAGACCTTACTCCGATTAACTTGCAGTTAAGAAAATAATAACTATCCTTTTGCGCTAATCCAACTCTTAAGTATCTCTTTAAATTAAAAACAATTAATTAATAGTAATATCTATTGAAATTACTAATCCTACTCATAAGGTAGGACTAAGAGTCAAATTTCCTAAAAGCATTCCTTTATAAGACTATATGACTTGACTTACGGTCTAGGCCTAAGAGTCGATCTAAAAAACTTTCTTTTATAAGACTATATGACTTAACTCATAGAGTAGGCCTAGGAGTCGTCCTTAAGCCTATTAAGCTTCTATTATCTTCTATAATCTTAGTATATCTTTAAATGCTTTAAACTTTGCAACTATCTTTAATAGCTTTATAAATCCATCTGCTACTATTCGATCGGTTAGAATATAGGTAATTAATAACTTATTCTTTATAATAAGGTTATAAATAAAGTAGTAGGCAATATTAATATATTTCGATCGCTTATATAAGTATAGATTCTTTATAAGTGCAATTACCTTTATATTATTTACTTAAAGATTAATATAGTTCCTATCTTATCTAATATACTTAATAAAACCTATATCTTTTAAAACTTAAGCGATTTATAATCCTTACTTATAATTTGATAATATTAATATATATTCGGCCTTAGTGCTTGCAATAGCTATTAATTTCTACTTTCTACTTCCTTATAATATAGGTCTATTATATAGTACTACTACACTTTTAAATATACTTTTCCAACCTTTTATATTTGCCTAATTAGAATTAGTATATATCTTAAGCTTTGCGCTTATATATTTTATTAGTCTATATCTTACCTTTTATATAATTATTAATTGAAGGTACCTTTTAAATCGCTTGATTACATTCTTATATTAAATTGTTAGATCCTTTAAGTTCTGATTAAGTTGCTTAATAATAAAGGCGATATCTGGTCTTATATATACTATAGTATATATAATTGCTCTAATATCCTATTAGTACTTCTTTAGAACCCCTCTTTATTTATTTTTATTAATAGGCTCCAACTTATTATACTTTCCTTTGATTAAAGTACGCTTTAGCTTAAAGTTAGGAGTATAAGCGAAAAGTCCTATTTAGTCTAAGATCTTTTTAATATATTGCTCTTAGTTCAACTAGAGTTCTTAAGTAGAGCAGTTCCTTATAACGCAAATGCTAAGGATCTTATAAATTCCCCTTAGATCCTTAGTATTAAAACGTTTCCAAATTATTATAAAAAACTAATCCAATTAAGTGGTTATTTTCATAGCTATAGTAATATCGTCGATATATAGTAGTAACTTAATTCTACGCTTAATATAAGTAAATAAATAAAGGTTAGCTAGGCTTTAAACGAATCCCATTTCTATTAAAGCAAAGCTATATAAGAGGTTCTAATTATAGGCTGATTATTTAAGCCTATAGATACTGCAGAGTATATAAAGAGAGTGGCTAGCATATATAGGAATACCGTTAGGTTAAGAGAGAAAAATCCATTCCTTTATAGTCGCTTTAGTAAATGTATTTTTAATATTATACTATTTGCATTTAAGGTCTTTTGCAGCTACTATTACTATAAATATGCAAAGGGTATCTATACAAACTATTAGCGCGAATATATTAAAGTAGTCTTCTTTATACTATTAGGAGAAGCCCTTAGCTATAAGCCTTGCCTTATAACGTTCTAAGGTCTTATCTATATATATCTTGATTATAAAGACCTACTTTATTAAAACTAGGTTTATATCCTTTGGTATTAGTTCCTCTATTTATATGCTATTTGCAATAAAAGAACTTATCTCCTTTTAAATTGCCTTATTTTATACTACTCTATTCTTTAGATTATTAATAGCTTTATTATACATCTTTAGAAGAGAGATTTTCATTATCCTCTTAGCGGTTAAGAACGCATTATCTTTATCAAAGCTCTATTAAAGTTCGAGCTTATAGATCCTATGCGCTATTATAGCTTAGATACGCTTAGACTTGCGTTTATCTAAGGTATCTTCTAGTTTTAAGTTTCTATTCCTCTTTAAAGACGTAGGTTCAACTATAGGTTCTATAGGCTTATTATCTAAGGAACTGCTTTCTAATAGTAGAGGCTTATTATTACTTATACCTATTTTAGGAATATCCTTTACTATAGGTGCTTTAACTAAAGGGATAATGATATTAAAGTTATTTTATACTTTAGGCAGTTTGCAGACGATAGGAATAGTCTATTCGGCCTTTAAGCGACTAGTAGGTCGTCGATCAGTAGGTACATTTAATATGCTTAAGCTAAGAGAGAGGGGTTATTAGTTCGGCTTAATAGTATTATTATTAAGTAGTATACCTTACGAATCTCTAGGTATATAAAGCTTTAAAGATAGCTCTTTCCTATTTTAAGATTTATCAAACTTAACTATTAAGGATATAATTACTTACCTTAAATCTAGTATATATATTATCTATTGCTTTATTATCTATTTAATATACCTAATAAATATATATTCTCTACCTTAGTCTATTAGCTTCTTACTCTTTATACTTATAGGCTAAGACTTTAGGCTAATATAAGAATAGTAGACGCTTTTAAAGATATAGATATAATCTAAGCTTAATTTCTATTTAAAATATGCCTTATATAGTAATATTCAAGTACTATTAACTATTAGTCTACTACCTATTCTATTTCGTAAGTATGCGTTTACCTTAACCGCAAGGTCCTAGAATTCCAATAGTAGGTTAGCATCTTATAATAGAGTATAATAGTTAGTCTTTACTTGCTAAATGCTTCGCTTAGCGATACTATTCTAATAGGAACCTTTATATATTATAATTAATTTATAATAAACTCTTTATTTTACTTATTTGTTAAGCTTTGCTTTAATCTTTAATATATTATTAGACTTAATAGCTATTAGCTTTAATTAAGTCTAGCATTCCTTTATTACTTTCTAAGTTTCTAACTTTTCTATAAGCTTAAATTTAATCCTAATACAAATAGTCTATATCTATTAAGTGGAATTATCTACTATTTAAGAAAACTAATTATTTCCTTTAATTAAAGTTATAAATAGTCTAATAGTATTAATAGATATTAGTACTAGTATTAAATCTTTTTATAGACTAAGCTTAGTTTGCATCTAATTTTGAAGTTTTATTAGCTTATAAATTCGATATACTAGGCGATCCTTTAGTACTTAGATCTTTTATTTTAAGATTAAGACCTTATATAAGCCCTTTAATTTCTTTAGCCTTAAATGCGCGAATCTTTTATATATTAGCTAATATCTTAATAGGCTTTCGGCTTTTAATAGCTTTAATAGCCTATTATTAGTCGATACTTTATTATCAGCGGTTAAAAAGGACTAGTAATAGCAGTTTAAGGTTTTGCTATTTTCTAATTATAAGCCTAGCTTAAAAGTCGTTTTTAATAAAACCGTAAGATCTACTTGCAGTCTTAGCTTAAGAGTCGATTTCTTAGAAATAGCGAGATCTACTTACAGTCTTAGCTTAAGAGTCGTTTTTAATAAATCTACGAAGTTCACTTGCAGTCTTAGCCTAAGAGTTATTTTTATAAATTTCACTTGCAATCCTAGCTTAAGAGTTATTATTAACGAATTTGCAAAATCTATTTATAATCCTAGCCTAAGAGTTATTTCTACTAAATTCACTTATAATCTTAGCTTAAGAGTTATCTTTAAAGATACTTTACAATCTACCTATAGTTTTAGCTTAAGAGTTATTTTCGCAAATTTCACTTATAATCTTAATTTAAGAGTCTATTTATTCTCCTTATTCTCGCTTAATTATATTAAGGTAAAGAGTGCACTTTCCTTAAAGGAATCTACTTATAAGTCTGGCCTAAGAGTCAATTTCTATAATATTACCTTTAAGATAATATAAAGTCTATCTTTAATTTTAACTTTAAAGATTACTTTATAGTTATTATTTATAAACT
>JAENRP010000638.1:0-13670 GCA_024741835.1 Diplocarpon mali | reverse complement strand
AATTATTAAAAACTCTTATATAATTTAACTCTATATAGATTTTATAGCTAGATAAAAGATTAATACTTAAACTAAGCATAAGGAGAACATTTTATAAAAGGAAAGAAACGCTAATAATATTTATTTCTACTATACCTATTAAATCTATATACAACCTTCTACTACTAACCTTAATAAAGCGCCTTTTTATTTTAATAAGCAGGCTTTTAAATAGGTAGGGTTTATTAATTATATATACTATATAATTAGTATTACTATATTAATTGGATTTAAGGATCTTATAAAGATCGGCTTTTAAAATATAAGCATTTTTATCATAATTATTATCTAAATTATCAAAAGTAGATTTAAGTTTAAATAACCTACTATTATTATTAAAGGTATTTGCTAAAGTTTTAATTAAATAGCCTTTTCCTTTACCTTTCCTTAGTAGTTACGGCCTTTAGTAGGATAAGGGCAGTTTGCTTTTTAACTTCTGCTTCGATTGCTTCTTAATATTAAAGCTAGCAACTATATCAATCAGTTGCCTTTTAACTTTATAATTAGTAATATTATAAGTACTATTATAGAAGTAGTATCCTTAATAAGCTTAAAGGCTTATCCTACGCTCCTTCCTCTTCTTAGGCTTATTATTACCCTATAATATAGCATTTGCTAATTTAGAGCGTCCTTTAAGGTCTTACTCAATAGTTTAAAGGAGGTCGATCTTCTTATAAATCTTAAGGTTAAGTTAAATAAGAAGAGATTATTTCATAATAGCAAACTTAAGAAGGAGGCTATTAAATAGGAAACTAAAAAGCTAAGTTTCTTTAAAAGTCATAGCTATCCTAGGATTTATAGCTCTTATTCTCTTCCTTACTTTATATAGTATAAACTAAGCAAAGTCTATATTTATATCTATATCCTTACTATTTTTATCTTTTTTATATTAAAATAAAGTGATCTGCTATAATAGATGCTAAGTATTAAAGGTAGTTGTTTAAGAGTATTTTACCTTTAAAGTATCCTATCTTATCTTTATATTATTATAAACTTAAATAAAATCTTAGTCTTTATTACTTAAACCTCTATTGATCTTAAGCTTGCATTTAGCTAAGGCTAGCCTATACTCCTTTTCCTTTTCCATATTTAAAATCTGCCTTTAAGATTCTTAATTATTATCTACTAAAGCTCTTAGGCTAAGCTTATTTAATATATCTAGCAAATCCTTAGTAGTTATATTAGCTATTAAAGTAGAAGTAGACGAATTAGTAAAGGGAATATAAAGGGCTATTCTTATATATTTAATAAGTATCTTTTGAATTGCTATTTTAATGCCTTTACTCTTAAAGTAAAGCTTTAAATCGTTGAACTATTATTACCAGTTCTTTCGAGAGAGTTAAAGGTCTTTAAGTCTAGTATTTCAATTAGAATCGGAAGCTATTGCTATTTTAAATAGAATTGCATTAAAAAATCAAATAAATTAAACAATTAAAGGCACTCCTCTTATTGAAAAGTTAAAATAATTAAATAGCAGGTATTATAAAAGTATTAAATAGGGAGGAAGTCCTCTTATTGAAAAGGGTTTTTAGGCTATAATATAAGGAATCATACCTCTTATAAAATATAGTAAAGCAAGGAATTATACCTCTTATAGTACTAAAGGGGTTATAAAGCAAGGAATTATACCTCTTGCAATATAGGTTGGCTAAATAGGGAATTATACCTCTTATTTGCCGATTGCTCGCCTCTTACTATAAGTCTTATTCAACTTCCTACTAATAGTTGTAGCGCAAGTGCTTTTTAAAGGAAGTTAATAATCTATTATCGGTCTATCTAAGACTTATAACCTATTAAGCTTAAGTAAGTCGGCGCAGTAGGTAAAGGAGGCTTCTAAAGGTCGATGGTCGATATATTAATAAGAGTTAAGGAAGGAAGGTTACCCCTTTCTTCCCTATAGCTATATATATATCAATATCCTATTGATTAAGCAATAGGGTCATATGATAATACATCGGAGTGATAGCTATATCACCTCTCTTAACAAATAAAGAGGTTTTGGTCGCTATTCTAACTGCCTCCTTCGAACTAACTAAGAAACCGATTCCAGCCGCCTATAAGGAGTACTAATATATATTCTCAAAAGCCGCTTCTAATACGCTGCCGCCCTATTGACCCTATGAATATAAAATCGAGCTTATAGCCGAAGGTGCTCAAAAGGCCCTCCAATACTCCCTCTTATATAAGATGTCTATACCTAAGCTAGAAATAGTAAAGGCGTACCTTATTAACAACTTTAATAAAGGATTTATCAAGGCCTCCTCTACCCCTTATGCTATATGTCGTGCATAATACCGCTCGGCCAAAATGTGAATCCACACCTTAGGGCGCGTACTAGCATATTTAGCCTATTTTCTGCATAATATACCCCTTAAGTCGCCGGAAGAATAGTTTTTCCGGCGGCCTAAGTACTAGCCCAGTTTATAGTAGCGTAAATATAGCGTATAGACCGCTAAGCCAGTAGAAAATAGGTGGTCGGAAGGGCCGGAAGACCGCAATTTCTCCTTCGGCCATACGTCGGACGGCTATCGGACGTCTTTTTACTTAAACCTATCGAAACTTCTATTAATACAGTCGAAACCAAGTATAATTATTGCCGAGAATTTGGGAAATCGGCGACCGGTAGAACTTTAAAGCGAAAGAAACGTCGGCTAAACCTTGCGTAAGAGGAATGCGAAAAGATTTATCGCTACGCTTATAGGGCTTATAACTATTGTGTATAATACCGCTTGGCCAAAATGTGAATCCATACCTTAGGGCGCGTACTAGCATATTTAGCCTATTTTCTGCATAATACTATACTAGTACTATTTATGAAAAAGGCTAATAGTTCCCTACGATTCTATATTAACTACTATATGCTTAATAACCTTACCTATAAAGATCGATACCCCTTACCCCTAATCGATAAGACCCTAGCTCGATTAGCCGGCGCCTAGATTTTTATAAAGCTTAATATACAATAGGCCTTCTATCGAATCCGAATAGACCCCGACTCTAAGGAGCTTACTACCTTTAGAACTCAGTATAGCGCATACAAGTACAAGGTGCTCCCTTTTAGCCTTACTAATAGCCCTACTACCTATTAAAGGTATATGAACAACGTCCTTTTCAATTACCTTAATGATTTTTATATAGCCTACTTAGACGATATCCTCATTTACTCTACCAATTGACTTAACTATAAATCGTATATAAAATAGGTTCTTTAGCAATTGTCGGATGCAGGACTATAGGCCGACTTAAAGAAGTATAAGTTTAATATTATAAAGACTATGTACCTTGGCTTTATAATTACTATTAAAGGCGTTCGGGTTGACCCTAATAAGGTAGTAGTAGTAGAGAATTGGACCTACCCCTCTACTATAAAGGATATTATGGTACAGTCGGCTGGAGGGCCTTTATTGGGTCGCTTAGGAGGCTTATTAATATAAATAAAGATGATTGATTGTATTATTCTTTAGTATATATATGGTAAGGAGACTTCGGAAAGAAAAGGGAGAGTCTATGACTTAGCAAAGTCATATAAAGGGTCTTTAAAATAAGTGGAGACTCTACCTATTCTATATAATATACCCCTTAGTTAGGCAATGCTCTTAGAATCGCTTAGCTATATAGATAAAATAAAAGAAAGAATAGTAGTTATAAAGAAAAGAGGCTCCGTCTTATATGCCGCCCCTTTAAAGGTCGTTCCTTCTAAAACGAGAAGGGTCGCTATAAGTAATAAGCGCGCTTAAGAATCTTTGCAATTCTATACTAGTACTCTATTAGGCTTCTTATAAAGTATTTCCATCGTAGAGGTTCTCTTTCCCTTCTTTTAAAAACAACCCTCCTTTATTATTTAAAAATATTATCTTTATACTAATAATTTTTAAATATAAAAGGAACTCTCGCTTATTATAGCCCTAGCCGCCCTTGCAAAGTAAGACCCTTAGAGTCCCTATACCCTATATTATACTAACTTTGCGCTAAGTCGCTAGTGCTCCTGCGGGAGCTGCTACTTTAGCACGGTCCTCCTAGTGCCTACTAGGCAATAAGCCGCTACTGCTATCCCTACTGCCGCTACCGCCTCCGCCGCCGCCGCCGCTACTTAAGAGCCCTACCCCTGCTACGCGCCGTATGCCTAAGCCTATAATAAAGCGCGATAACGCGTGCGTATATTGCATTATACGCAAGAGTACTAGCAATCTCGATTATTAGTGCTTTAATAGCACCTTTAGTGCGCATTATATTTATTATATAGTATTAAGTAATAGCTACTAGTAGGCTAGCAGACCTCTCCTCGCTTCTTAAGAGGCTATTATATCAGCCCGCGCCTATAGCGCCTTTAAAGAGGAGGTAGTACTATTGCTTAATATAATAAAGGGTGCGCTTTAAAGCTTCTATAGTATATTTATCGAGTCTTATTAAGTTCTAAGCTGATTTTAAAAGATAGGAGCGATTAAACCTTAGTATTAAAAGGGCCTGCCACTTTTATAAGTGGTAGTATTACTGCCTCTCCCGCTTTTAGCATACTATTCCTATTCGCTCCTAGCCCCTTTGGCTCAGACCTATTCGCCCCTATCGCTGCCGCCGCTCCTATCCCCTCCGCCTCTGCTATCGCAGCCGCCGCTATAGTCTTCCCGTTTATCTCCTTAGCCCTTGCTATCGCCGCGCCTATCCTTGCCACCGCCCTCGCCGCCCTTGCTCCTATCGCCTTTGCCGCACCCCCTGCCTTTGCCCTTACTGTCGCTAATGTATTTGCCAGCAGGCCTTTAGCTAAGGGAGTGCTAATAGGCCTCTCTTAAGAGGAGATTTATATAAAGCTTTTGACTATAGTATCTTAGCTCTTAGCCTTAGTTAAGAGAATCTAAAAGAGGGTTGCGCCTTATAATAGCGGCTTAGGAATATTACCTATTCTATATTTTTAAAAAAGGAGAAGCTTTTATAGTATGCTTTATAAAAGAAAATAAATAAATATGATTATAAAAGAGTAGGAGCTTATAAGTATAAGTCTCTTAATAATAAGTAACTACTTATTAGTAAGTATAAGTTATTAAATAATTATTTAAAAGCTTTAAAGGTTTAATAAACGAATAAAGCTTTTAAACTTCTGGCGGTCTAGGTTTTTAATAAGCCTATTTGCATATATCTCCCTAATAAAGAGGTAGATTATTTAAAAGCTTCTTTTATAGTACTCTTAGTAGATTTATATATTACTGATTTTAATATATTAAAGGCTTATTTTAATCTTCTTATTCTTTATAATAATTAGCTAAATCGTTTATTAGTTATCGCAATATATATTCTATTTAAAGAGGGAGTCTATGCGAATCTCCTTAAAGAGGCGTTTTATAGCTATTATCTCCTTTATAGTAGAAACTATACTATAGAGTTCTACTTTAATAGAAGAGAGCGTAATAATCGCTTAGCGATTTGCTTTTTAAATAATCGGTCCTTTAAATAGGAAGAAGACATATTCCTAAAAGGATCTGCAGGTCTCTTAATCATCTTTAAAAGAAGCATTTAAAGACGCAACTAATTAGTATTCCTTAGCCTTAAAGCTATAAGCAATTCTTAAGAAGCGCGTACTATATAGGTATTAAAGCGTCTAGTCTATAGTTAAAAGGTACTTAGAGCTTAGATTAATTAAGAAGAAAGATAGTTAAGAGGCTGTAAACGCAATATCTAAGCGTATTATAATCGCTATATAAAGAATAGAGCCTATTTTCTCTTAATACTCCTTTACCTTTTCTAAGGAAGCTTGCCCTAAGTTCTTAATAAACTCCTTCTTTAATAGTAAAGTATTAAGCACTCTCTTTATATTAGCTCCGAACTTTTAAGCAATCTTCTTAATATAAGTATTATAAACTAAGGAGATCCTCTTTACCTTTTTATTTTAAATAATCCTTACTTTAAGGAATTAAGAGATATCTCTTATAATAGTAAGCTTATATGCCCTCTTTAGGTTTTTAATTAGACGAATCGCTTGATCTAGGTTAAAGGCCTTATATAATACTTAAATATTATTAATATAAAACGCTATAAAGACTATACGATCCTTTATTATAAAAATATAAGGCTCCTTGCCTAATAGCTTAAGTTAAAGGCCTTTAAGCGTTCTTGCGAAGTTCTTATACTATAGCGCTAAAGAGTCTTTTAGTTTATAGAGCGCGCGGTCCAGTTCTACTACTATACTAAGGTGCTTAAAGCCATTTAATAGGAAGTATATGACTGGAGCACTCCTTAGGTCTTTAGGAGTATTGATAAACGCGTTAATAATATCGAACTACTTTACTTCTATATTAAAGTATATAATAAGCGCTATTAGTACCTTAAAAGACCTTGCTATAAGCGTAGTTATATAGGTTAAGAAAATTAAAGCTTTATTTTAAAGATCCTTTTATATAATTAGCTATAATCGGCACTTTAGAAGCTTGCTAAAGCTATTAACCTTATAAGTAAAAACCTATTTTAATAATATTAGTAAGGGTTTTAAGTAATCCCTTTATATAATTCTTTAGTAACTCTGAGATTCTAAATTCCTAATCTCTTAGCGCCCTCCTTCCTTAAATCGTTTGCTAAAAGGGTACTTCTCTAAGTCCAGCTATCCTTTCAAAGGCTTCGGCAGAAAGCCTTAATACTATAGGCAATTAAAAGACTGCGCTTTATCCTTTGCCTAACTATTAATTATAGCTTTAACAACTATATAAACTATTAAATAGTCCTTCCTATCCTCTCTTATCTATTTATTTACTTAAAAGGTTAATACAAACTCTTGCGTATATAAGGAATAGGATAAATTAATATTACTTTAAAAGAGTATATACTTTAAAGTAGTAGCGTATACTTTTAAAGTCTTCTATTGCTTAACGCTTAAGCGTCTTATCCTCTTTTACTTAAGAAGAGGGAGTTCCTTTTTATACTTTTCTTTATAAGTCTTTTCTTTTATTTTTATTATTACTAAAAGTTCCTTTAAGAGTTTAAGTAGCTTTATCTCTTAAACTTATAGTCTTTAAGCTGGTATTACAACTTAAGGTATTATATTATTAAGGCCTATTCCTTTTATTAAGTCGCTTTTTATAAGACTATTAAAGCTTCTTCTAGATCTTAGTAGTAGTGCTTCTAGCCTTTTACTAGAGTTTACTAGGGCCTGCCTTTATAATTAAAGACTCTATCTTAAAGCCTTTAAGCTATCTTTATTCTTATATAGAATAGCAGTTAAAGATCTGCCGATTACCTTATAGAACTTATCTTTAAAGACTTCTTTAGAGTTATTTATAGTTCCTTCTTTAATAGGGCCTCTATAGGGAATTATCACCTTTAAGCTTTAGTTGCCATTTGCTTTCTTAAAGACTGGCGAAGTGGCTTTTAATTCGCTTGCTTCTACCTTTGAGTTTTTAAGCAGGTCTCTTAAAGAATTTGGATTTAAGTTAAGGCCTTTTATATTATTAGTTAAAGGCTATAGAGCAGCGTCGGTTTATAATATAGGCTCTTCTTATATAGCGGCTTTTTCTATAGCGATTGCGTTCGGCCCTGCGATAAGCTCCGATTCTTCGAAAATGCCTTTAAACTTAGCATCTTAAGCTCCCTCTCCCTTTCCGATTAATTAGAGGGTTGTCTTAAGTTCCTAGTGCAATATAGGGTTTGCGCGCTTAGCTTTTAGACTATAGAAGAAAGACTTATCGAATTCGATATTACAAGTTATTATTACTTACTAAAGTATAGGAACTTAGATTTTATAAATATTAAAAGTAATATATTTAATTAAATAACTTAAGTGCCTTTGTAATTCAATTTTAAAGGTTTAGCGGTCCCTTTCTGCCTTCCTCTCTTTAATTAAAGGGTATATATAAGTGCTATATATATAAACGCGACTTTAGTTAGGCTTTAAGCTTGCTATTATTTACTTAATAAGTAGCAGCTTATAAAATCGAAAATACTACTTAAACTAACTATAAAGAGCCTCGCTTAATAAGATTATCTTCTTTTTAGCGAATAAGGAGATATTATAAAGGTATATAGCAGCCTTTATAACCTTTGGCTAAAGGCTTACTAAAAGCCTAGTATAGATTCTCATTTTAATAAAGCATTTAATTAACTCCCTTTTTACTCGCACTACGCTTTTATTAGGTTGGTATATATAAGTAGGAGTAAGCTTTAAATCGATTCCCTCCTCTTTTACCTATCTCTAGTACTTTATAAGAGAGTCTTCCCTTAGGGAGATTACTAAAGTATTATTATCTTACTTAATCTTGTAAATTAAAAGCCTATATTAGCGTTTTACTTATACTTTAAAGGCTTAAAGGACCTCTATAACTATATCTCTACCCTTTAATCTTAATAGGAATGTCTAAAGTATACTACTATACTTATCTTTAATTAAAAGAACCTATAAGCAACTATTATATAAGTTATTTAAAAAGTTAAAGAGATCCTAGGAGATCTTAAAGAAGGGCTTTAAAGATCGGTTCTTAAAGGTAGCGCAAGAAATAACTTGCTTAGCAGACGCTATTATATATATAAGGCACTTTAGCCTTTATATTCCCTTGATCTTCACTCCTTTAGCGCACTTAACTAGCGCTTAGAGAGCCTTTGCGCCTAGGTGGCTAGCGCGAAGGTGCTAAGTATACGCATTATTATCCTATACTTTAATAGGTATATAGCTAGATTAGAACCTATTATAAAGCGTCGTCTTAGTTATAAGAAACGCTATTAAGGTAAAGAAGTTATATTAAAGTATATTTAAAAGATTTAAATAGTTAAAAGGCTTATATTTAAAGAAAACGAGATTATAGTAACGCTTTAATTAAGCTTACTTTATAGAATCTTTAATGCTTTTAAAGCGTAAAGTAAGGTCTACCTTAGAGTATTAAAAACCCTTATCTGCAAAGAGCCTCTTTAAGATAATATTAGTAGTAAACTCCTTTATAATAGCAATATTATAAAGCATTATCCTTATAAGAGAGCCGTTATATTATAAAAGAGAGTCTATTATATATCTATCCCTTCTCCTAATGATTAAGAGTCTTAAGGTACTTGCTTTAATATATTACTACGAATCGCTAAAAGGCTTAAAGGTGCCTACGATAAGTAAATCCTTCGAATTAACAATATAAGTGGCCGCGCAATTGTTAAAGAGCGTACTTAAGGAGAGTAGGTAGCGTTTTAGCTTAAAGAGGTAGTAGATATTAAATGATTCTTTAAAAGTATTAAAGGCAAAGGGATCTATTATTATAAAGATTAGTAAGTTCTCCCTTTTACTTAAACTATCCTTTCTAAAGGCTAAAGCCTTTCCCTTGAATTTGTTAATCGCTATTACTACAATATCATTCTCCTTAAGCTATGCTTAAAGACCCTTGAACTAGTCTCTTGCGTTTAACGCCTTTTATATTCGTAGGACCTCCTCTTATAAAAGGAGAACCTTTATATTTTCCTTGCGCCTATCTATAGTATATAATAGTTTCTAATAGTCCTAGGGCTTCTAATAGTGATTTTTAAAGCCTTTATAAGGGCATTTAGGCCTAATCTCTCTTTTAAAGCTTATAAAGCGATTTTAAGAGCTGCTTGCTAGAGCCTGCGAAAGGGTTTCGGCATTTAAAAGAGACTCTTAAGTAGTAAAAACTGCTAGCCCTTTATTATCGATCGCTCTATTAGATTTAATACCTGCTAAGGTATGGCTTAGCTATATTAGGTCGTGCTTATATAAGGTTCCTATCTACTTATTAGTAATAATTTCCTCCTTTAAGCGAGTCGCTTAACTTAAATTGATCTTTATTACAATTGAGTTTAAAAAGTTAATTACTCCTAGTCTTCTTTTAATCTTAAGGAGATTATATTATTCTATTAAGCGGTACGCCTCCTACTACTCTCGGATCTACTGCTAAGTATTAGTTCTCTTAGTCTTACTTCGGCGTAGTATATTGCGATACTAGAGCCTTATCTGAGATTGAATAGCCTTATCGGAAGGCGTAATATCACGCTTTAAAATGGATACTAGGCCTTAGAGTAAGAGTTGCTAGTTTACTAAAATGGCTTGCGGGTTATTAGCAGTAGTTCTACTTATAAGAGTATTTCTATTAAGTATTAAGGAAGAGAGCTTCTTAGCTTGGATTTGTGCTTAAGCTATTGCGGAAGCTAGAAGCGTTCTATCGACGGTCTTAGAGACCTATTTTAAGAGTAGTTTATAATATTTACATTAAGTCTTCTAAGTCTCCTTACGTATATAGTACTCCTTTATTAAGATTTTATATTTATCTTTAATATCTTTATAAGAAGCCTATAAAAGAAGAGCTTTTAATAGATCTCTTAAAGGAAAGCGGGCGTAAATTTATTTGGATAAAGTCGCTATATACTCTTTATAAGACCTCGCGTATACTATACAAAGGTTAGCCGTTTTTAATTCCTTAAGCTCCTATATAAAAGGAGCTTAAGGCTTAGTCTTTATGATTAACTTAAATAGGAGTCTTAGATCAGCAAAAATGGTAATATTATAGAGCTTAGCGAAGAATATATATTTACTAAACCACTTTACTTAAGAGGCAAAGGTATTAAAGCAAGGCTCAGAGATGCTTAAAGCGTTAGATATATTAAATAGAGTTTAGTAAAAAGGTTAGGTATATAAATGAAGTTTGCAAATAAGGTTCGATTAGAAATTGGAGATTTATTAATTGAAAATGAAGGTCCTTTAAGTTATTATAAGTACTTGAAAAGTCGGTCAAGAGCTTAAAGGGCCCTTTAGCCGGTTGTATATAAAGAGAAAGTATATTAAAGTACTTATAGGACTTATAACTGTAGTACGGTCGGCTGGAGGGCCTTCATTAGGTCGCTTAGGAGGCTTACTAATATAAATAAAGATGATTGATTATATTATTCTCTAGTATATATATAGTAAGGAGACTTCGGAAAGAAAAGGGAGAGTCTATGACTTAGCAGAGTCACGTGGAGGGTCTCCAGAATAAGTGGAGACTCCGCCTATTCTGCACGACAGATATTTAATCATTCCTTAGTTTTTACAACTTTTATTATCGTTTTATTTAAAACTATAGTCTTATTACCGCCCTCTTAATGCACCTTATTAAAAATAACATTCCCTTCCGATTCACCTCTAAATATAAGCAGAGCTTCCTATAGCTATAAGAAGCTCTTACGCATGCCCTAATCCTTTAGTACTATAGGCAAGACCTCCCTTATATACTAGAAACCGATGCCTCCGATAGTATAGTCGCCTCTATATTATCGTAATAATATAGGTCTAAATAGCTCTCGGTTGCTTACTATAGCAAGACTATAGCACTAGCCGAGCTAAACTACGCTATATACAATAAGGAGATACTAGCTATTATTCGATCATTTAGCCATTTTAAAGCCGAGCTTATAGGAGTACCCTATTAAATTGTAATATATATAGACTATAAAGCACTTGAGTACTTTATAACTATTAAAAACCTTAGTTCTTAATAGGCCCGATAGGCCGAGCTTCTCTTTAAATACAACTTTACAATTACCTACCGACCTGGCTTTAAAAACCCTCTTACTAATGCCTTAACTTGCTATATTAATAAGTTAGAGGATTAAAATATAATAAAATGCAATAACTGCCTTATAATATTATTATACTAAGATCAGATTGACCCTTGAATCCTCTTTAAATAGCTTTATAAATAGACTATAGCTAAGAACCTAGTCTCTATTAAAGAAGTTTCGGCCTTCTCCCTTGCTTTCTATATTATTAATTAAGTATTAGCTGCTAATCGATAATACGGGCCTTATTAGGTCTATCGCTAGGTAGCCCTTTAGAATAGGTCTAATATAGCCCTAACTAAGACTAACCCCTAGATAATAGAAGGAGATTTGCTTCTTTACTAAGGTAAGCTAGTAGTATTAGATATAGATCACCTTTATATGCTACTTATATAAGAGGTCTATAATCAAATCGCTACCGCGCATCTAAGCGCGCGCAAAACCTACTAGCTTCTCTCCTTATAATACTACTGGCCGAATCTACGCTAATACGTATCCTAGTACTATAAGAACTGCTATACTTGCAGACTGTAACGACATAGAACCGCCAAAGTGCGAGATCAAGTATGGGAGCAAGAAGTGGTGCAAAAGGCGTATTCTATAGGTCTAATACGAAGGAAACAAAGAAGTTAAAGAACCCTCCTTAAGAGAGAGCCCTTCTTCCTTATATATATAGCAGCTAGGAGCTCTATTGCCCGCTTATGTAATATTATATAAGAATATCCTTTTGCACCTTTAGGGTCGATTTAAGAAAACCCTATATCGAATCGAGATTGCGAAACCTTAGAATGCTATACTCCTAAGTAATTGCATTAAGTAGAGGTGCAGCTATTATACTACCCCCTCCCTTTGAGAACGCTTGCCTACAAGCGTTAGTAGGTTATAATGATTTTTATACAGTAACGTACTTAGCGCATTATTATACAAACGGTACCGTTCTATATTTGGTTTAGCGTAAGTTGCGTCATATACTCAAATTTGTTTTTCCCTTTGCAAGATCTTCCTTCCTTAGTATAATAACCGCATATAATCGCATAGGTCCCTTACTCCTACTACTATAGCGCAGGGCTAATGCATAGTAGTAAAAACAATTACTACTACTACTACCAACTACTATAAGTAAGTTTGCCCTAGTCTAGGGTCGAATCGCATCTAATACGCATAGTGCTAATTCCCCTGCCGTTAGGCGCCCTTGCGGTAGCCTACTGCGTTTATTATTACTAATGCGTGCAGCGCCTTATACGCGATATTACGCATAAGTGCGAGTTTGAATTAAAGTATAGTAAGAAGTACTACTAGTGCTAGGAGCAGAAGGCGGAGTGCATTCTTATAAGTATCCCAAATCGAGTCTAAAGACTTAGTCGCGCTAATACTTATTTATAGCTTCCCTCCTATATCAGTAAGGAGTTCGCAGCGCTATCCGCGGCCCTTAAGGAGTAGCAGGAGGAGGCTCCCTAGTAGCAAGAGGAGAATAACGATAATGATAATAAGGACGCGCGTGCGGTTTTAGCAAGGAATTGCGAAATGCTCTATTAAGAGGCGGTCTAGTGCGCCCGGATTCTCATCAACCTCCTACTAGTGGCCAGCGCAAAGGCTCCGACTAGCCGCTCCTAACTAAAGCGTGCTAGTCTTACGGAGCTCCGCTCTATAGCTAAGGCTATAGCAAGCCAGCTAAAGGGGATCCAGGCGATAGTTGCTATAAGTTAAACCCAAATTAGTATTAAATCGACCGCTGACTTTCTAATAGGAGCGCAGCGACCTTATTAAGTCCTAGCTAGCAAGGTTAGAGCAATCTAGCCAAACTATATTAAGCCTCCTAAGGTCTATCGCTACGTCGGTAAAGCAGACTACTATAGCGGCAGAGTCTCTTATAAGGGGAGGGGGGCTTGCAATAGCAAGGGTAGCGTCAGGCGCGGCAGCTAGTAGGACAGCGCTAGCGGTAGCAAAAGGAGGAGGTCAGGGTTATTCTAGGCGGAGGCGTATTCGGAAGGCGAGCTCCAGCTTTAGAACGGAGTTGGAGCTTATCTCCTTAAGCGCAAAGGAGGAGGGGTTGGAGGAGTTATAAGGGGAGGAGGCAGTTGGCCTAGCATTATTATTTTTCTATTTTTATTATTTTTCTCCTTTTTTTT
>JAENRP010000637.1:0-13745 GCA_024741835.1 Diplocarpon mali | reverse complement strand
GAGTCCCTAAGACTAAGTACTAGCGTAATAAGCTAGTTACCTCTAGAGATAATAGGAAGCGTGTCGCGGACCTAAGTAGCTAAGTAATAAGCTTCTAAGCTATTATAGCTATATACTAGGCACTATTATCATTTTCTTATACCAGGGTGCCCAGACCTACGCGGTACTATAGTACAACTCTACCTTATAAGGTTGAAAGAGGCTTGCAAATATAGTACGTCTAGCAGTAGGGAGTGGCTGTTGGACTAGCTCTTTGTAATCATATTATACTATATATAATATTGAGATAGGTGATATAGCTATCACTCTGATATATTATCATATGACCCTACTGCTTAGTCAGTAGGATATTAATATATATATAGCTATAAGGAAGAAAGGGGTAACCTTCCTTCCTTAACTCTTACTAATATATCGACTATCGACCTTTAAAAGCCTCCTTTACCTACTGTGCTAACTTACTTAAGCTTAATAGGTTATAAGCCCTGGCTAGACCGATAATAGATTATTAACTTCCCTTAGAAAGTACTTGCACTGCAACTATTAATAGGAAGTTAAATAAGACTTATAGTAAGAGGCGAGCAATCGGCGAATAGGAGGTGTGATCCCTTATTTAGCCAACCTATATTATAAGAGGTATGATTCCTTGCTTTATAACCCTTTAGTACTGCAAGAGGTATGATTCCTTGCTTTACTATATTTCGTAGGAGGTATGATTCCTTATATTATAGCTTAAAAACCCTTTTCGATAAGAGGACTTCCTTCCTATTTAATACTTCTATAATACCTGCTATTTAATTATTTCGACTTTTTAATAGGAGTGCCTTTAACTATTTAATTTATTTTGATTTTAATGCAATTCTATTTGAAATAGCAATAGCTTCCGATTCTGATCGAAACACTAGACCTAAAGACCTCTAACTCTCTTAAAAGAACTGGCAATAATAGTTCGACGATTTAAAGCTTTACTTTAAGAGCAAAGGCATTAAAATAGTGATTTAAAAGACACTTATTAAATATATAAGAATAGCCCCTTATACTCCCTTTACTAATTCGTCTACTTCTACTTTAATAGCTAATATAATTGCTAAGGATTTGCTAGATATACTAAATAAGCTTAGCTTAAAAGCCTTAATAGATAATAACCGAGAATCCTAAAGGTAGATTTTAAATATAGAAAAGGAGAAGGAGTATAGGCTGGCCTTAATTAAATATAAGCTTAAGATTAATAGAGGTTTAAGCGATAAAGATTAAGATTTTATTTAAGTTTATAATAATATAAAGATAAGATAGGATACTTTAAAAGTAAAATACTTTTAAATAACTGCCTTTAATACCTAGTATCTACTATAGTAGATTACTTTATTTTAGTATAGAAAAGATAAAGATAGTAAGGATATAGATATAAATATAGACTCTGCTTAGTTTATATTATATAAAGTAAAGAGGAGAGTAAGAGCCGCAGATCCTAGGATAGCTATAACTTTTAAAGAAACTTAGCTTTTTAGTTTCCTACTTAATAGCCTCCCTTTTAAGTTCGCTATTGCGAAATAATCTCTTTTCGTTTAACCTAACCTTAAGATCTATAAGAAGATCGACTTCCTTCAAATTGTTAAGCAAGACCTTAAAGGATGCTTTAAATTGGCAAATGCTGCATTATAGGGCAACAATAAGCTTAAGAAGAGGAAGGAGCGCGGGATAAGCCCTTAAGCTTATCGAGGATGCTACTTCTATAATAGTGCTTATAATATTACTAATTATAAAGTTAAAAGGCAACTGATTAATATAGTTATTAGCTTTAATATTAAAAATCAATTGAAGTAGAAGTTAAGAAGTAAACTGCCCTTATCCTACTAAAGGCCGCAACTATTAAGGAAAGGCAAAGGCAAAGGAAAAGGCTATTTAGCTAAAACTTTAGCAGATACCTTTAATAATAATAGTAGGTTATCTAAATCTAAATCCACTTTTGATAATTTAAATAATAATTATAATAAAGATGCTTATATTTTAAAAGCCGATCTTTATAAGATCTTTAAATCCGACTGGTATAGTAATATTAGTTATATAGTATATATAATTAATAAACCCTACTTATTTAAAGGCCTGCTTATTAAAATAAAAAGGCGCTTTATTAAAGTTGGTAGTAGAAGGTTATATATAGACTCGATAGGTATAGTAGAGATAAATGTTATTAGCATTTCTTTCCTTTTATAAAATGTTCTCTTTATACTTAGCTTAAGTATTAATCTTTTATTTAGCTATAAAATCTATATAAAGTTGAATTGTATAGGAGTTTTTAATAATCAATTTATATGATTTATAAATAATAACTATAAAGTGATTTTTAAAGTTAAAATTAAAGATAGACTTTATATTATCTTAAAGGTGATATTATAAAAATTGACTCCTAGGCTAGACCTATAAGTGGATTCCTTTAAGGAAAGTGCACTCTTTGCCCTAATATAATTAAGCGAGGATAAGGAGAATAAATGGACTCTTAAGCTAGGATTGCAAGTAAAATTCGCGAAAATAACTCTTAAGCTAAGACTATAAGTAGAATGTAATATATCCTTAAAGGTGACTCTTAAGCTAGGATTATAAGTGAATTTAGTAGAAATAACTCTTAAGCTAGGACTGCAAGTGGATTCTATAGATTCGCTAATGATAACTCTTAGGCTAGGATCGCAAGTGAAATTCGCAAATTCGTTAAAAACGACTCCTAAGCCAGGACTGCAAGTGGATCTTACTATTTTTAAGAAATCGACTCTTAAGCTAGGACCGCAAGTAGATCTTGCGGTTTTACTAAAAACGACTCTTAAGCTAGGCTTATAATTGGAAAACGGCAAAACCTTAAACTGCTATTATTAGTCCTTTCTAGTTGCTAATAATAAAGTATCGATTGATAATAGGCTACTAAAGCTATTAGAAGCTAAAAGCCTATTAAGGTATTAGCTAATATATAGAAGATTCGCGCATCTAAGGCTAAAGAAATTAAAGGGCTTATATAAGGTCTTGATCCTAAAACAGAAGATCTAAGTACTAAAGGATCGCTTTATATGCCGAATTTGCAAGTTAATAAAACTTTAAAATCGGATATAAATTAAGCTTAGTTTATAAAAAGATTCGATATTAGCACTAATATTTATTAATACTACTAGACTATTTATAACCTTAATTAAAGGAAATAATTGGTTTTTTTAAATAATAGATAACTCTACTTAGCAGATATAGACTATTTATACTAAGACTAAATTTAAGCTTATAGAAAAGCTAGAAACTTAAAAAGTAATAGAGGAATACTAGACTTAGTTAAAGCTAATAGCTATTAGGTCTAATAATATATTAGAGATTAAGGTAAAGCTTAACAAATAGGTAAAATAAGGAGTTTATTATAAACCAATTGTAATATATAAAGGTTTTTATTAGAATGGTATCGCTAAGCGAAGCATTTAGCA
Organism: Diplocarpon mali; assembly: GCA_024741835.1. Classification (NCBI taxonomy): domain Eukaryota; kingdom Fungi; phylum Ascomycota; class Leotiomycetes; order Helotiales; family Drepanopezizaceae; genus Diplocarpon; species Diplocarpon mali. Next base: position 10,290 of record JAENRP010000637.1, on the reverse strand, counting down.
AGTAGAGATTAACTATTGCGCTCTATTGCAAGATGCTAACCTACTATTAGAATTCTAAGACCTTGCGATTAAAGTAGACGTATACTTGCGAAATAGAATAGGTAGTAGACTAATAGTTAATAGTACCCGAATATTACTATATAAGGTATATTTTAAATAGAAACTAAGCTTAGACTATATCTACGTCTTTAGAAGCGTCTACTACTTTTATATTAGCTTAAAGTCTTAGCCTATAGGTATAAAGAGTAAGAAGCTAATAGATTGAGGTAAATAGTATATATTTATTAAGTATATTAAATAGATAATAAAGCAATAGATAGTATACGCACTAGATCTAAGGCAAGTAATTATATCTTTAATAGTTAAATTTAATAAATCTCGAAATAAAGGGGAGCTATCCTTAAAGCTTTATATACTTAGAGATTCGTAAGGTATACTAGTCGATAGTAATACTATTAAGCCGAATTAATAACCCCTCTCTCTTAGCTTAGGTATATTAAGCGTACCTGCTGATCGACGACCTACTAATTGCCTAAAGGCTAAATAGACTATTCCTATTATCTGCGAACTACTTAAAGTATAAAATAACTTTAATATTATTATCCCTTTAATTAAAGTACCTATAGTAAAGGATATTCTTAAAATAGGTATAAGTAATAATAAGCCTTTACTATTAGAAAGCGGTTCTTTAAATAATAAGCCTATAGAACCTATAGCCGAACCTATGCCTTTAAAGAGGAATAAAGACTTAGAATTAGAAGATACCTATTAAGATAGGTGATACAGCTATCACTCTGATATATTATCATATGATCCTACTGCTTAGTCAGTAGGATATTAATACGTATATAGCTATAGGGAAGAAAGGGGTAAACCTTCCTTCCTTAACTCTTATTAATATATCGACTATCGACCTTTAAAAGCCTCCTTTACCTACTGCGCCGACTTACTTAAGCTTAATAGGTTATAAGCCTTAGATAGACCGATAATAGATTATTAACTTTCCTTAAAAAGCACTTATGCTATAACTATTAGTAGGAAGTTGAACGAGACTTATAGTAAAAGGCGAGCAACTGGCAAATAAGAGGTATGATTCCCTATTTAGCCAACCCGTATTGCAAAAGGTATGATTCCTTGCTTTATAACCCTTTGATACTGCAAAAGGTATGATTCCTTACTTTACTGTATTTCATAAGAGGTATAATTCCCTGCGTTATAGCCTAAAAACCCTTTTCGACAAAAGGACTTCCTCCCTATTTAATACTTTTATAATACCTACTATTTAATCATTTTAACTTTTCGATAGGAGGAGTGCCTTCAACCATTTAATTTATTTGATTTTAAACGCAATTCTATTTGAAACGGCAATAGCTTCTGTCGTGCAGAATAGGCGGAGTCTCCACTTATTCTGGAGACCCTCCACGTGACTCCTGCTGAGTCATAGACTTTCCCTTTTCTTTCTAAAGTCTCCTTACCATATATATATTAAAGAATAATATAATCAATCATCTTCATCTATATCTGCGAGCCTCTTAAGCGACCTAATAAAGGCCCTCCAGCCGACCGCACTATAGTTATAAGCCCTATAAGCACTTTAATATGCTTTCTCTTTGCATACAACCGGCTAGAGGGCCCTTTGAGCTCCTGACCGACTTTTCGAGTACTTATAATAACTCGAAGGACCTTCATTTTCAATTAATAAATCTCTATTTTCCGATCGAACCTTATTTGCAAACCTTATTTATATACCCAACCTTTTTCACTAGACTTTATTTAAAATGTCTAACTCTTCGAGCATCTCTAAGCCTCGCCTTAATACCTCTGCCTCTTAGGTGAAGTGGTTTAGTAAATATATGTTCTTCGCTAAGCTTTATAATATTACCATTTTTGCCGATCTAAGACTCCTATTTAAGTCAATTATAAAGACCGAGCCTTAAGCTCCCTTTATATAGGAGCTTAAGGAACTGGAAACGGCTAACCTCCGCGTAGTATACGCGAAGTCGTATAAAGAGTATGCGGCGATTCCATCCGAATAGATTTACGCCTGCTTTCCCTTAGGAGATCTATTAAAGGCTCCTCTTCTATAGGCTTCTTATAAGGATATTAAAGATGAATATAAAATCCTAATAAAGGAGCACCACCTGCGCAAGGAAACTTAGAAGACCTAACGCAAATACTACGAGCTACTCTTAAAATAAGTCTTTAAGACCGTCGATAGAACGCTCCTAGCTTCTGCGATGGCTTAAGCACAAATCCAAGCTGAGAAGCTCTCCTCCTTAATACCTAATAGAGATACTCCTATAAGTGGAACTATTGCTAACAACCTATATACCAATTTAGTCAATTAGCAACTCTTACTCTAAGGCCTAGTATCTATCTTAAAGCGTGATATTGCGCCTTCTAATAAGGCTATTTAGTCTTAGATAAGGCTTTAATACCGCGATATACTACGCTAAGGTAAAACTAAAAGAACTAATACTTAGTAGTAGATCTGGGAGTAGCAGGAGGCGTACCGCCTAGCAGAGTAATACAGTCTTCTTAAGATCAAAGGGAGACTGGGAGTTACTGACTTTTTAGACTCAGTTGTAATAAAAATCAATCCAAGTTAGGCGACTCGCCTAAAGGAGGAAATTATTATTAATAAGCAGATGGGAACCCTATGCAAGTACAACCTAATGCAGCTAAGCCGCGCTCTAGCGGGCATTGAATCCAATAGAGCGATCGATAATAAAGGGCTAGCAGTTTTTACTACTCGAGAGTCTTTCCTAGATGCCGAAACCCCTTCGCAGGCTCTAGCGAGCAGCTCCTAAAATCGCTCTATAAGCTCTAAGAGGGAGATCAGGCCTAAGTGCCCTTATAGAGGCTCTAAAAATCACTATTAGAAGCCCTAGGACTATCGGAAACTATTGTATACTATGGACGGGCGTAAGGAAAATATAAAGGTTCTCCCCTCGCGAGAGGAGGTCCTATGAATATAAAAGGCTTTAAACGCAGGAGACTAGTTCAAGGGTCTCCGAGCATGGCTTAAGGAGAATGATATTGCAGTAATAGCAATTGACAAATTCAAGGGAAAGGCTTTAGCCTCTAAGGAGGACGGTTTAGGCAGTAAAAGGGAGAACTTACTAGTCTTTATAGTAATGGATCCCTTTGCCTTCGACGCTTTTGAAGAATCGTTTAACGTCTACCACCTCTTTAAGTTAGAACGCCACCCGCTCTCCTTGAGTACGCTCCTTAACAATTGCGCGGCTACTCATATTATTAATTCAAAGGATTTACTTATCGCAGGCACCTTTAAGCCTTCTGGCGACTTATAGCAATATATTAAAGTAGGTACCTTGAGACTCCTAATCATTAGGAGAGGTAATAGATATATAGCAGACTCTCTTCTATAGTATAACGGCTCTCCTATGGGGATAACGCTTCGCAACGTTGCTATTATAAAGGAGTTTACTACTAATATTATCTTAGAGAGGCTCCTTGCGGATAAGGGTTTTTAGTACTCTGAGGTAGACCTCACTTTGCGCTCTAGGAGCATTAGAGATTCTATAAAGCGAGCTTAGTTAGAGCGTTGCTATAATCTCGTTTTCTTTAAATATAAGCCTATTAACTATTTAGATCTCTTAAATATGCTTTAATATAACTTCTCTGCCTTAATAGCGTTTCCTATAGCTAAGACGACGCTTTATAATAGGTTCTAGTTTAGCTATATACCTACTAGGGTGCGGGATAACGACGCGTACACTTAGTACCTTTGCGCTAGCTACTTAGGCGCAGAGGCTCTCTAAGCGCTAGTCAAGTGCGCTAAGGGAGTAAAGATCAAGGGAATATAGAGGCTGGAGTGCCCTATATGCGCAGTAGCGTCTGCTAAGCAAGTTATTTCTTGCGCTACCTTTAAGAACCGATCTCTAAAGCCCTTCTTTAGGATCTCCTAGGATCTCTTTGACTTTTTAGACAACTTGTATAATAGTTGCTTATAGGTTCTTTTAATTAAGGATAAGTATAGTAGTATGCTTTGGACGTTCCTACTAAGATCGAAGGGCAGAGACGTAGTTATAGAGGTCCTCTAGGCCTTTGAAGCATAAGTGAAACGCTAATATAGGCTTTCTATTTGCAAGATCAGATAAGATAATAATACTTTAATGATCTCCTTAAAGGAAGACTCTCTTATAGAGTACTAGAGATGGGTAAAAGAGGAAGGAATCGATTTAGAGCTTACTCCCGCCTATATATACTAACCCAATGGAGGCGCGGAGCGAGTAGGAAGGGAGTTGATTAAACGCTCTATTAAGATGAAGATCCACGCTAGGCTTTTAGCAAGCCTTTGGCCAGAGGTTGTAGAGGCTGCTATATACCTTTATAATATCTCCCTACTCGCTAGGAAGAAGATGATCTTACTAAGCGAGGCTCTCTATAGTTAGTTTAAGTAGTATTTTCGATTTTATAAGCCGCTGCTTATTAAGCAGATGACAACGAGCTTAAAGCCCGACTAGAGTTGCGTTTATGCGTATAGCGCTTACGCATACCCTTTAATTAGAGAGAGGGAGGCAGGGAAGGACCGCCGAACCTTTAAAATTGAACTATAAGGGCACTTAAGTTACTTAATTAGATATATTACCTTTAATATTTATAAAATCTAAGTTCCTATGCTCTAGTAAGTAATAATGACTTATAATATCGAATTCGATAAGTCTCTCTTCTATAGTCTAGAAGCTAAGCGCGCAAACCCTATATTACGCTAAGAATTTAAGATAACCCTCTAATTAATTGAAGAGGGAGAAGGAGCTTAGGACGCTAAGTTCGAAGGCATTTTCGAGGAATTAGAGCTTATTGCAAGGCCGAACGCAATCGCTGTAGAAGAAGCCGCCGTATAGGAAGAGCCTGCATTATAGACCGACGCTGCTCTATAGCCTCTAACCAATGATATAGAAGGCCTTAACTTAAATCCAAATTCTCTAAGAGACCCGCTTAAAAACTTAAGGGTAGAAGCAAGCGAATTAGAAGCTACTTCGCCAGTCTTTAAGAAGGCAAATGGCGACTAGAGCTTAAGGGTGATGATTCCCTATAGAGGCCTTACTAAAGAAGGAACCGTGGACGACTTTAAGGGAATCTCTAAAGATGAGTTCTATAAGGCGATCGGCAGATCTTTAGCCGCTATTCTATATAAGAATAGAGATGGCTTAAGGGCTCTAAGACAGAGTCTTCAATTACAAAGGCAGGCCTTAGTAAACTCTAGTAGAAGGCTAAAGGCACTGCTGCCAAGATCTAGGAGGAGCTTTAACAGTCTTATAAGAAGCGACCTAGTAAGAGGAGTAGGCCCTAATAATATAATACCTTAAGTTATAATACTAGCTTAAAGACTATAGGCTTAGGAGATAGAGCTACCTAGACTCTTAAAGGAACCTCTAGTAATAATAAAAATAGAGGAGGAGACCTATAGAGAAAAGCGTAAGGAGGAACTTCCTCTTCTTAAGCAAAAGAGGATAAGACGCTTAAGCGTTAAGCAATAGGAGACTTTAAAAGTGTACGCTACTGCTTTAAAGCATATGCTCTCTTAAAGTAATATTAATTTACCCTGCTCCTTATATGCGCAGGAGTTTATATTGACCTTTTAAGCGAACAAATAGATAAGGGAGGATAGAAAGGACTATTTGACAGTTTATATAGTCGTTAAAGCTGCAGTTGATAGTCGGGCAAAGGATAGAGCGCAGTCTCTTAACCGCCTATAGCACTAAGGCTCTCTACTAAAGCCTTTGAAAGGATGGCTGGACTTAGAGAAGTACCCTTTTGGCAAACGATTTAAAGAAGGAGGGCGCTAGGAGATTAGGAATTTAGAATCTCGGAGTTGCTAGAGAATCGTATAAAGGGATTACTTAAAGCCCCTGCCGATACTATTGAAATAGGTTTTTACCTATAAGGTTAATAGCTTTAGCGAGCTTTTGAAGTGCCGATTACGGCTAGTTATGCGAGGGGATCTTTAAGATAAAGCTTCAATTTTCTCAACCTATATAGCTACGCTCGTAGCGAGGTCTTTTAGGGTACTAATAGCACTTACTGCGTACTTCAATATAGAAGTAAAGCAGTTCGACGTTATTAACGCATTCGTTAACGCTCTTAGAGACCTAAGGAGTGCTCTAGTCACGTGCTTCCTACCAGATGGCTTTAAGCGCCTTAGTATAGTAGTAGAACTAGACCGCGTGCTCTATAAGCTGAAAGACTCTCTAGCGCTATAGTATAAGAACTTCGCAGGAATGCTTAAGGGCCTTCAACTTGAGCCACTAGGCGAGGAGCCTTGTATTTTTATAATAAAGGATCGCATAGTCTTTATAGCGTTTTATATTAATAATATTCAAGTGTTATATAAGGCCTTTAACTTAGATTAGGCGACTTATCTGATTGAAGACCTAAAGAGGGCATACAAGCTTACTATTATGGGAGATATCTCCTAGTTCTTTAGAGTAAGGATTATTTAGGATAAGAAGGCAAAGAGGATCTCCTTAGTTTATAATACCTATATTAAGAAGATCGCTCAAAAGTTCGGAGCTAATATAGGGAGAGTGCTTAGTACTCTACTACTAAAGAAGGAGTTTATTAAGAACTTAGGGTAAGCTTCCTTAGAAAAGGTAAAGGAGTACTAAGAGAAAATAGGCTCTATTCTTTATATAGCGATTATAATACGCCTGGACATTGCGTTCGCAGCCTCTTAACTGTCTTTCTTCCTAACTAATCCAAGCTCTAAGCACCTTTTAGCCGCGGACTAAACGCTTCGATACTTATATAGCACGCGCTTCTTAGGAATTGCCTATAGCTTTAAAGTTAGGGAATACCAACTGGTCGCGTCTTTAAATGCTTCTTTCAGAAATGACCGAGAGACCCGCAGATCCTCCTAGGGATACGTCTTCTTCCTATTTAAAGGACCGATTATTTGGAAAGCGAATCGCCAAGCGACTGTTACACTCTCCTCTATTAAAGCAGAACTCTATAGTATAGTTTCTACTATAAAAGAGATAATAGCTATAAAACGCCTCTTTAAGGAGATTCGCATAAACTCCCTCTTTAAATGGAATATATATTACGATAACTAATAGACGATTCGGCTAATTGTTATAAAGAACGAGAAGATTAAGATAAGCCTTCGATATATCGAAATTAGCAATATATAGATCTGCTAAGAGTATTAGAGAGGAAGCTTTTAAATAATCTACCTCCCTATTAGGGAGATGCACGCAGATAAGCTTACTAAGAACCTGGACCGCCAGAAGTTTAAAAGCTTCGTTCGTTTATTAAACCTTTAAAGCTTTCAAATAATCGTTTAACAACTCGCACTCGCTAGCAAGTAGTCACTTATTACTAAGAGACTTATACTTACGAGCTCCTACTCTCTTATAATCACGTTTATTTGTTTTCTCTTATAAAGCGTACTGCAAAAGCTTCTCTTTTTTTAAAAATATAAGAATAGGTAACGTTCCTAAGCCGCTATTGCAAGGCGCAACCCTTCCTTAGATCCTCTTAGCTAGGGCTAGGAGCCGCGAAGCCATAGCTATAAGCTCTATACGGATCTCCTCTTAAGAGAGGCCTAGAGGCACTCCCTCGGCTAGAGGCCCGCCGGCGAATATACTAGCGATAGCAGGGGCGAAGGCGGGGGGTGCGGCAAGGGCGGCGGCGAAGGCGGGAGCGGCGACGGCAGGGGCCGGGGAGACGAAGGGAGATATAAAGGGGTCGGCGGCGGCGGCGGCAGGGATAGGAGTGGCGGCGGCAGCGAGCGGGGGAAACGGGGCGGCGGAGGACGGGCCGGCGGCGAATGCGAATAGGATACTAGGAGCGGGGGAGGCAGTAGCACTACTACTCGCAGGAGTGGCGGGCCCTCCTAGTACTAGGGTCCGATCGCTCCTATCTTTTAAAAATCAGCTTAGAACTTAATAAGACTTAATAAGACGTACTATAGAAGCTCTGAAGTGCACCCTTTACTGCATTTAGCAGTGGCGCCACCTCCTCTTTAAAGGCGCCGCGGGCGCGGGCTGATATAATAGCCTCTTAAGAGGCGAGGAGAGGTCCGCTGGCCTACTAGCAGCCGTTGCTTAGCATTATATAATAAACGCAACGCGCACTGAAGGTACTATTGAAGCACTGACAATCGAGATTGCCAGTGCTCTTACGTGCGATATAACGCACGCACGCGTTATTGCGCTCTATCGTAGGCTTAGGTATACGGCGCGCAGCAAGGGCAGGGCTCTTAGGTAGCGGCAGCGGTAGTAGGGGCGGCGGCGGCGGCAGGGACGGCGGCGGCGGCTTATTACCTAGCAGGCGCTAGAAGGACTAGGATAAGGTTCTAGCTCTTGCAGGAGTGCCAGCAACCTAGCGCAAAGTTAGTATAACGCAGGGTATAGGGACTTTAAGGGTCTTACTTTACAAGGGCAGCTAGGGCTATAACAAGTAGGAGTTCCTTCTATATTTAAAATTATTAGTATAAAGATAATATTTTAAATAATAAAGGAGGGTTATTTTTAAAAGAAGGAAAGGAGAACCTCTGCGATGGAAATACTCTATAGAAAGCCTAATAGAGCACTAGCGTAAAATCGCGAAGATTCCTAAGCGCGCTTATTACTTATAGCAACCCTTCTTATTCTAAAAGGAACGACCTCTAGAAGGGCAATACGTAAGATAGAGCCTCTTTTCTTTATAACTACTATTCTTTCTTTTGTTTTATTTATATAGCTAAGCGATTTTAAAAGCATCGCCCAACTAGGAGGTATATTATGCAAAATAGGCGGAGTCTCCACTTATTCTAAAGACCCTCTACGTGACTCCTACTAAGTTATAGACTCTCCCTTTTCTTTCCGAAGTCTCCTTACTATATATATACTAAAGAATAATACAATTAATTATCTTCATCCACATCTGCGAGCCTCCTGAGCGACCTAATGAAGGCCCTCCAGCCGACCGCACCATAGCTTCTGATTCCGATCGAAACACTAGGCCTAAAGACCTCTAACTCTCTTAAAAGAACTAGTAATAATGGTTCGACGATTTAGAGCTTTACTTTAAGAGCAAAGGTATCGAAATAGTAATTTAAAAGACACTTATTAAATACGTAAGAATAGCCTCTTATACTCCTTCTACCGATTCGTCTACTTCTACTTTAATAGCTAATACAACTATTAAGGATTTGCTAAATATATTGAATAAGCTTAGCTTAAGAGCTTTAGTAGATAATAACTGAGAATCCTAAAGGCAGATTTTAAATATAGAAAAGGAGAAGGAGTATAAGCTAGCCTTAGCTAAATATAAGCTTAAGATCAATAGAGGTTTAAGCGATAAAGATCGAGATTTTATTTAAGTTTATAATAATGTAAAGATAAGATAGGATACTTTAAAGGTAAAATACTCTTAGACAACTGCCTTTAATACTTAGTATCTACTATAGTAGATCACTTTATTTTAATATAGAAAAGATAAAGATAGTAAGGATATAGATATAAATATAAACTCTGCCTAATCTATATTGCGTAAAGTGAGAAGGAGAGTAAAAGCTATAGATCCTAGGATAGCTATAACTTTTAAGAAAACTTAGCTTTTTAATTTCCTATTTAATAGCCTCCCTTTTAAGTTTACTATTGCGAAATAATCTCTTCTTATCTAACCTAACCTTAAGATCTATAAGAAGATCGACCTCCTTTAAACTATTAAGTAAGACCTTAAAGGATACTCTAAATCAGCAAATGCTATATTATAAGGTAATAATAAGCTTAAGAAGAGGAAGGAGTATAAGATAAGCCCTTAAGCTTATTAAGGATACTACTTTTATAATAGTACTTATAATATTACTAATTGTAAAGTTAGAAGGTAATTAATCGATATAGTCGCCAGCTTTAATATTAAGAAGTAATTAAAGCAGAAGTTAAGAAGTAAACTGCCCTTATCCTACTAAAGGCTATAACTATTAAGGAAAGGCAAAAGAAAAGGCTATTTAGCCAGAACTTTAGCAAATACCTTTAATAATAATAGTAGGTTATCTAAACTTAAATCCACTTCTAATAATTTAAATGATAATTATAATAAAGATACTTATATTTTAAAAGCCGATCTTTATAAAATCCTTAAATCCGACTAATATAGTAATACTAGTTGCATAGTATATATAATTGATAAATCCTACCTATTTAAAGGCCTACTTATTAAAATAAAAAGGCGCTTTATTAAGGTTAGTAGTAGAAGGTTATATATAGATTCGATAGGTATAATAAAGATAAATATCATTAGCGTTTCTTTCCTTTTATAAAATGTTCTCCTTAT
>JAENRP010000636.1:0-14024 GCA_024741835.1 Diplocarpon mali | reverse complement strand
TAATCAATTTATATAATTTATAAATAATAATTATAAAGTGATCTTTAAGGCTAAAATTAAAGATAGACTTTATATTATCTTAAAGGTAATATTATAGAAATTGACTCTTAAGCCAGACCTATAAGTAGATTCCTTTAAGGAAAGTGCACTCTTTACCCTAATATAATTAAGTAAGGATAAGGAGAATAGATAGACTCTTAAACTAGGATTATAAGTAAAATTCGCAAAAATAACTCTTAAGCTAAGACTATAAGTAGATTATAAAGTATCCTTAAAGGTAACTCTTAAGCTAGGATCATAAGTAAATTTAATAGAAATAACTCTTAAGCTAGGACTGCAAGTAGATTCTATAGATTTGCTAATAATAACTCTTAAGCTAAGATTATAAGTAAAATTCGTAGAAATGACTCTTAGGCTAGGATCGCAAGTGAAATTCGCAAATTCGTTAAAGACGACTCTTAAGCTAAAACCGCAAGTAGATCTTGCTATTTCTAGGAAATCGACTCTTAAGCTAAGACTATAAGTAGATCTTACGGTTTTATTAAAAATGACTCCTAAGCCAGGCTTGCAATTAAAGAATAGTAAAACCTCAAACTGCTATTATTAGTCCTTTTTAGCCGCCGATAATAAAGTATTAACTAACGATAGGCTACTAAAGCTATTAGAAGCTAAAAGCCTATTAAAGTATTAGCTAATATATAAAAGATTCGCATATTTAAAGCTAAAGAAATTAAAGGGCTTATATAAGGTCTTAATCCTAAAACAGAAGATCTAAGTACTAAAGGATCGCTTAGTATGCTGAATTTACAAGCTAATAAAACTTCAAAATCAAACGCAAATTAAGCTTAATCTATAAAAAGATTTAATACTAGCGCTAATATCTATTAATACTATCGGACTATTTATAACTTTAATTAAAGGAAATAATTAGTTTTCTTAAATAGTAAATAACTCCACTTAATAGATATAAACCATTTGCGCTAGGACCAAATCTAAGCTTATAGAAAAGCTGGAAACTTAGAAAGTAATAAAAGAACGCTAGACCTAATTAAAGCTAATAGCTATTAAGTCTAATAACGCATTAAAGATTAAGGCAAAGCTTAATAAATAAGCAAAATAAAGAGTTTATTATAAATTAACTATAATATATAAAGGTTCCTATTAAAATAGCATTACTAAGCGAAGCATTTAATAAGTAAAGACTAACTATCGCACTCTACTATAAGATGCTAACCTACTACTAGAATTCTAAGACCTTGCGATTAAGGCAGATATATACTTACGAAATAGAATAGGTAGTAGACTAATAGTCAATAGCACCCGAATATCGCTATATAAGGCATATTTTAAATAAAAACCAAGCCTAGACTATATCCGCGTCTTTAAAAGCGTCTATTACTCTTATATTAGCCTAAAGTCCTAGCCTATAGGTATAAAGAGTAAGAAGCTAATAAATTAAGGTAGAGAATATATATTTATTAGGTATATTAAATAGATAATAAAATAATAGATAGTATATGCGCTAGATCTAAAGTAAGTAATTATATCTTTAATAGTTAAATTCGATAAATCTCAAAATAGGGAAGAGCTATCCTTAAAGCTTTATATACTAAGAGATTCGCAAAGTATACTACTTAATAGTAATACTATTAAGCCGAACTAATAACCCCTTTCTCTTAACTTAAGCATATTAAGCGCACCCGCTAATCGACGACCTATTAATTGCCTAAAGGCCGAATAGACCATTCCTATCGTCCGCAAACTACTTAAAGTATAAAATAACTTTGATATTATCATCCCTTTAATTAAAGCACTTATAGTAAAGGATATTCCTAAAATAGGTATAAGTAATAATAAGCCTTTACTATTAGAAAGTAGTTCCTTAAATAATAAGCCTATAGAACTAATAGCCGAACCTATATCTTTAAAGAGAAATAAAGACTTAAAACTAAAAGACACCTTAGATAAACGAGAGTCTAAGCGTATCTAAGTTATAATAGTATATAAGATTTATAAGCTCGAACTTTAATAGAGCTTTAATAAAGATAATGCGTTCTTAGCCGCTAAGGAGATAATGAAAATCTCTCTTTTAAAAACGTATAATAAAGCTATTAACAATTTAGAAAATAGAGTAATATAGAATAAGGCAATCTAAAAGGAGATAAGTTCTCTTATTACAAATAGTATATAAATAGAGGAACCGACGCTAAAGGACGTAAACCTAGTTTTAATAAAGTGGGTCTTTATAATTAAGATATATATAAATAGGACCTTAGAATATTATAAAGCAAGGCTTATAGCTAAAGGCTTCTTCTAATAGTATAAAGAAGACTATTTCGATATATTCGCACTAATAGTTTATATAAACACCCTTTGCATATTTATAGTAATAATAGCTGCTAAGGACCTTAAATATAAATAGTACAATATTAAAAATGCATTTACTAAAGCAATTATAAAGGAACGGATTTTTCTCTCTTAACCTAATAGTATTCCTATATACGCTAGCCACTCTCTCTATATATTCTATAGTATTTATAGGCTTAAATAATTAGCTTATAATTAAAACCTCTTATATAGCTCTATTCTAATAGAAATAGGATTCATTTAAAGCCTAGCTAACCTTTATCTATTTACCTATATTAAGCGTAGAATCAAGTTACTACTATATATTAATAATATTACTATAGCTATAAAAACAACCATTTAATTAGATTAATTCTTTATAATAATTCGGAAACGTTTTAATACTAAGGATCTAAGAGGAATTTATAAGATCCTTAGCATCTATATCATAAGGAACTGTTCTACTTAAAAACTCTAGTTAAACTAAGAGCAGTATATTAAAAAGATCTTAAACTGAATAGGACTCTCTACTTATACTCCTAACTTTAAGCCAAAGCGTACTCTAATCGAAGGAAAGTATAATAAGTTAAAGCCTATTAATAAAAATAAGCAGAGAGGAGATCTAAAGAAGTATTAATAGGATATTAAAGCGATTATATATACTATAGTATATATAAGACTAAATATTACCTTTATTATTAAGCAATTTAGTTAGAACCTAAAGGATCTAACGATTTAATATAAGAATATAGTTAAGCGACTTAAAACGTACCTTTAATTAATAATTATATAAAAGGTAAGATATAAACTAATAAAATATATAAGCGCAAAGCTTAAGGTATATACTGATTCTAACTAGGCAAATATAAAAGGTCGGAAAAGTATATCTAAAAGTATAATAGTACTATATAGTAGACCTATATTATAAGGAAGTAAGAAGTAGAAATCAATAGCTATTACAAGCACTAAGGCCGAATATATATTAATATTATTAAATTATAAGTAAGGATTATAAATCGCTTAAGTTCTAAAAGATATAGGTTTTATTAAGTATATTAGATAAGATAGGAACTATATTAATCTTTAAGTAAATAATATAAGAGCAATTGCACTTATAAAGAATCCATACTTATATAAGCGATTAAAATATATTAATATTACTTACTACTTTATCTGCAACCTTATTATAAAGAATAAGTTATTAATTACCTATATCCTAATCAATCGAATAGTAGCAAATGGATTTATAAAGCTATTAGAGATAGTTGCAAAGTTTAAAGCATTTAAAGATATACTAAGGTTATAGAAGATAGTAAAGGCTTAGTAGGCTTAAGGACGACTCCTAGGCCCGCCCTGCGAGTTAAGTCATATAGTCTTATAAAGGAAAGTTTTTAAATCGACTCCTAGGCCTAGACCGCAAGTTAAGTCATATAATCTTATAAAGGAACGCTTTTAGGAAATTTAACTCCTAATCCTATCTTGCGAGTAGGGTTGGTAATTTCAATAGAGGTTACTATTAATTAATTATTTTTAATTTAAAGAGATACTTAAGAGTTAGATTAGCGTAAAAGGATAGTTATTGTTTTCCTTAACTATAGGTTAATCGGAGTAAGGTCTAAGTAAGGGTATTAAGATAGGTGATACAACTATTACTCTAATATATTATTATATAACCCTATTGCTTAATCAGTAGGATATTAATACATATATAGCTATAGGGAAGAAAGGGGTAACCTTCCTTCCCTAACTCTTACTAATATATCGACCATCGACCTCTAAAAGCCTCCTTTACCTACTGCGCCGACTCACTTAAGCTCAATAGAATATTCAATTAAGGAGGGAAGCTCTAAGGTACGAGGAATCTACGGTATATATATATATATGCGCTAAGCGAGGGCGCTAGTCTAAGCGTACGCCCAATCAGGTGATCGAAGCATATGATCCCTAATCAGGTGATAACCGTTACAGAGAATCTGAATAAGCGACTTAAATGGATCCGAAATAACCTTGAAAGAGGCCTAACCTACTTTACTATTAATTTACAGAACGCTAAGCTATTCGCATTTATCGATGGATCTTTTGCTAATAATAAGGACTTAAGCTCGCAGATCAGCTATATTATTGTATTAGCTATTAAAGAGGAAGGAGAATTGCAGTTTACTTTGAAAGGCAATATTCTATACTATAGCTCGACGAAGTGTAAGAGAGTAACGAGAGCTATACTAGCCTCCGAACTATACGCCATAGTAGCAGGTATTAATATGCTGGTTTCTATAGCTATAATGATCGATATGGTAATAGCTAAGCTAAGTCTACCCCGCTTTCCTACCATTATATATACAGATTCCCTCTCCTTATATAAGTGTATTATCAAATTGGGTACTATAAAGGAGAAGCGATTAATAATCGATATAATAGCTATTTGACAATCGTACGAGAATAGGGAGCTTATAGAGATACGTTGGATCGATAGCGCTAGCAACCCTACTGATGCTATAATAAAAGCCAATTTAAATCAGGCCCTTTAGCAACTAGTAGATACTAATTCGATAACTATTAAGAAGGAGGGATAGGTACAAAGGCCTATTAGGGTATAACCAGACTTGAAAAGGTGCTAAATTGATAATATCGGATTTTTAATTACGCGCTATTGGCAATTTTTTTTCTTTTATTTTACTATAAGATATATTCCTATACTTGCTATTACTACTTTCTTTTATCTTTTCTTACTTACCTGCGCGTATTTGCATTTTTTTTATCACTTAAGTAGTACTTAAGAAGGAGGTTATAGCAAAGTAGCAATTGTTATATTACTAAAGATAACGATCTACTAACGATTCTACCTCTGATAAGCACCTACCCTAAGCATTAGGATTCCTAGGGCGCAGTTCCTTAGCTGCCTAAGACCTAAAGGCCTTACTACCTGAAATAGCAACTAAGTTGGCCTATTCCTCTTAAGCTTATACCCAAGCGAGGGCGGCCGCGATCTCTGCTAGATTAGGTTTATCTAAATCATTAAGATCCAGATCCTTACCCTTTAAGGAACCCTTAGAAGGCACCTATCTGCCCTTGCCCTTTTAGCAGCGGATATTATTAAAGGGAGCTTAAGAACGGCCCTTAGCTGAGCTAAATAGCCCTTTTATATATTAAAGGGAGCCGAGCACCTTAGCGCCTTAAGTCTTAAGACGCCTAAGGGCAGTATTACCGCTTTAAATAGCGCGCAATAGATCTTGCGAATAGTTAGTTATTAATATTAGATAGATTTAAGGGCACTTATAGCTTGCTAGGTATTTATAAGGTTAATACTATAGTAGAGGGCACGAGCTTTATTTAGCTAAGCTAGCTAAAGGGCATCTTAAGTCTTTAGGACTATAGAGTTTTATATCTAAGTCTCCTTAAATAGGATTTAGGCCGCCTTTTAAATCGTATTAATATTGCCGCTAACCTAAGTATCTTAAAGGATAATATACTTATCTTAAGCTTAAATAGGTATTTAAAACGGATATCTATTAGAGGTTATTAAAGTAAGAGGATATTAAAGGGCACTTACTAGGATATACTTTACCTACTGCGTAATGCAGTAGTTATACTTCTTAAAAGTGAGAGTATTAAACGCGCATATATAGCCGGTATTATTCTTATTAGCCTCCTTTTTTAAAATCACTTGCGTATAATATACGCAAAGCACTTGAAACGCCTTAGGTAGGTCTTTTAGATTGCATTTAAGCACTATCCAAATTAGCAATATATATATTAAAGGGGGTCGTCTAACAATTAGAGCACTTACTAATAATGATAATAGTATTAATAGGATAAGATGAGATCTACTATAGGGTTAATCAACTTAGAAGCAAGAGGGGGAATCGACCTACTTATAAGAAGTAGGAGTTAGAGTTAAGAGATTAAAGGAAGAGGGAAGCTCGATATATATGCCTTCTTAAAGGCCTCTCTTTTCCCTTCTATAGATTATTATGATTTATAGCTATAGTGGATTATAACTCCGGATGACTCTTTAATAAAGAGTCTCAAACCTATTAGAATGTAACCGGACTATAATCGCACTACTATAAGGCTCGAATAAAGACTTTAGATTGCTTCTATCACTTGGATACCTTTCCTTTCCCTCTTTACTATTTGCCTTTATCTTTGCTATTCTACTTCTTATATACTATCCTTATTACCTATTATACTTGCCTTTGCTATTAAAATATTTGTCTTTGCTATTTTATTCTTTATTACCATTTGATTATTTGCTACCAATCTGCCTCTATTATACACCTATTCTGCGTACTTCCTTATACGAGTTGAAAAGGTCTTTTTAAAAGAAAGTACTACTGGTATTGGTATATAAATTCTTATATAGGAGGCAAGCTGCCCTTATTCCTAGGGTCATCCTATATAGCTATACCATATGCGATATAAAGGGTTTCGTATGTATTTCGGATAGCTATTCAGCCGGAGGACTTCAGAAGGATATCTATATACAGCTAAGAGGGACTATAGGAGGGAAGACATTCATAGGTATAAAGGTACTATCTTAATCATATAGAGATAGACAGATATTATAATAGATTCTTTTTAATAATAAGTACTTAACTATATTCATGTGAATATCGATTACCAGTATAGAACCTATATCTTCCTTAATAATAGCGTAATTACCGCTTCCTTTAAATAATAGACTATTATCGCTCTCTTATTTATAAAAGTAAAGTATATCGCTATATGCAAATTTGTATAAGAGGCCTCTTAGATACGCTAAGTACTTAAGGAAATAGGCTATAATAGCAACGACGCTACTAAAGTCGAGATGATCTGTCATAACTAAAGAGCCCTTTATCTTATTAAAAACCCCGAATATCACTAGAGAATAAAGTATATTAATATCAAGTTCTATTATATTCAGTAAGAGCTTTAAGAAGGCCATTTGAACCTTTAGTATATAAATACTAAAGATTATTAAGCTTAAGTGAGTCGGCGCAGTGGGTAATGGAAACTTCTAAAGGTTGATGGTCGATATATTAGTAAGAGTTAAGGAAGGAAGGTTACCCCTTTCTTCCCTATAGCTATATACGTATCAATATCCTACTAATTAAGTAATAGGGTCATATAATAATACATTAGAGTAATAGCTATATTACCTATCTTAATACTCCTACTCAGACCTTACTCCAATTGACCTATAGTTGGGAAAATAACAACTATCCTTTTATACTAATCCAACTCTTAAGTATTTCTTTAAATTAAAAATAATTAATTAATAATAACCTTTACTAAAATCACCAAACTTTACTTATAAGGCGGGATTAGGAGTCAATTTTCCTAAAAGCGTTCCTTTATAAGACTATATGACTTAACTTGCGGTCTAGGCCTAGGAGTCGATTTAAAAAAAAAACTTTCCTTTATAAGACTATATAACCTAACTTATAAGGCAGGCCTAAGAGTCGTCCTTAAGCCTACTAAGCCCCTACTATCTTTTATAATCCTAGTATATCTTTAAATGCTTCGAACTTTGCAATTGTCTTTAATAGCTTTATAAATCCATTTACTACTATTTAATTAATTAGGATATAGGTAATCGATAACTTATTCTTTATAATAAGGTCGTAGATAAAGTAGTAAGCAATATTAATATATTTCAATCGCTTATATAAGTATAGATTCTTTATAAGTGCAATCGCCTTTATATTATCTACTTAAAGATTAATATAATTCCTATCTTATCTAATATACTTAATAGAACCTATATCTTTTAAAACTTAAGCAATCTATAATCCTCACTTATAATTTGATAATATTAATATATATTCGGCCTTAATGCTTGCAGTAGCTATTGATTTTTACTTCCTACTTCCTTATAATATAAGTCTACTATATAGTACTACTATACTTTTAAATATACTTTTCCAACCTTTTATATTTACCTAATTAGAATTAGTATATACCTTAAGCTTTACGCTTATATATTTCGTTAATCTATATCTTACCTTTTATATGATTATCGATCGAAGGTACCTTTTAAGTCGCTTAACTACATTCTTATATCAAATTATTAGATCCTTTAAATTTTAATTAAGTTGCTTAATAATAAAGGCGATATTTAATCTTATTTATACTATAGTATATATAATTGCTTTAATATCCTATTAGTACTTCTTTAGATCTCCTCTTTACTTATTTTTATTAATAGGCTTTAACTTATTATACTTTCCTTCGATTGGAGTACGCTTTAGCTTAAAGTTAGAAGTATAAGTAAAGAGTCCTATTCGGTCTAGGATCTTCTTAATATACTGCTCTTAATCCAACTAGAGTTCTTAAGTAAAGCGATTCCTTATAATGCAAATGCCGAAGATCTTATAAATTCCCTTTAAATCCTTAGTATTAAAACGTTTTCAAATAGTTATAAAGAATTAATCTAATTAAGTAGTTATTTTCGCAGCTATAATAATATTATTAATATATAATAGTAACTTAATTCTATACTTAATATAAGTAAATAGATAAGGGTTAGCTAGGCTTTAAACGAATCCTATTTCTACTAGAGCAAAGCTATATAAGAGGTTCTAATTATAAGCTGATTACTTAAGCCTATAGATACTATAGAATATATAGAAAGAGTAGCTAGTATATATAAGAATACCGTTAGGTTAAGAGAGAAAAATCCGTTCCTTTATAATTGCTTTAGTAAATGCATTTTTAATATTATACTATTTGCATTTAAGGTCCTTAGTAGCTACTATTACTATAAATATACAAAGGGTATCTATATAAACTATTAGTGCAAATGTATCAAAGTAGTCTTTTCTATACTATTAGGAGAAGCCCTTAGCTATAAGCCTTACCTTATAACATTTTAAGGTCCTATTTGCATATATCTTAATTATAAAGACCCATTTTATTAATACTACGTTTATATCCTTTAGCATTAGTTCCTTTATCTATATGCCATTTATAGTAAGAGAGCTTATCTCCTTTTAAATTGCCTTATTCTATACTACTCTATTCTTTAAATTATTCATAGCTTTATTATACATCTTTAGAAGAGAGATTTTTATTATCCCTTTAGCGGTTAGGAATATATTATCTTTATCGAAGCTTTATTAAAGTTCGAGCTTATAGATCCTATGTACTATTATAGCCTAGATACGCTTAGACTTGCGTTCGTTTAAGATATCTTCTAGTTCTAGGTCTCTATTCCTTTTCAAAGGCGTAGGTTTAGCTATAGGTTCTATAGGCTTATTATTTAAGGAACCGCTTTCTAATAGTAAAGGCTTATTATTAATTGTACCTATTTTAAGAATATCCTTTACTATAAGTACTTTAATTAAAGGAATAATAATATTAAAGTTATTTTATACTTTAAGCAATTCGCAGATAATAGGAATAGTCTATTTAGCCTTTAGGCGACTAATAGGTTATCGATTAATAGGTACGCTTAATATACCTAAGCTAAGAGAAAGGGATTATTAGTTCGGCTTAATAGTATTACTATCAACTAATATGCTTTGCGAATCTTTAAGTATATAAAGCTTTAAGGATAGCTCTCTCTTATTTCAAGATTTATTAAACTCAATTACTAAAGATATAATTACTTACTTTAAATCTAGCGTATATACTATCTATTGCTTTATTATCTATTTAATATACTTAATAAATATATACTCTTTACCTTAGTCTATTAGCTTTTTACTTTTTATACCTATAGGTTAAGACTTTAGGCTAATATAAGAGTAGCAGACGCTTTTAAAGACGCAGATATGATTTAGGCTTAGTTTCTATTTAAAATATGCCTTATATAGCGATATTTAAGTGCTATTAACTATTAGTCTATTACTTATTCTATTTTATAAATATGCATTTGCCTTAACTATAAGGTCCTAGAATTCTAATAGCAAGTTAGCATCTTATAGTAGAGTGCAATAGTCAGTCTCTACTTATTAAATGCTTCGCTTAGCGATACTATTCTAATAAGAACCTTTATATATTATAATTAGTTTATAATAAACTCCTTATTTTACCTATTTATTAAGCTTTGCTTTAATCTCTAATGTATTATTAGACTTAATAGCTATTAGTTTTAATTAGGTCTAGCGTTCCTTTATTACTTTTTAAGTTTCTAGCTTTTTTATAAGCTTAGATTTAGTCTTAGCGCAAATAGTCTATATCTACTAAGTAGAGTTATCTACTATTTAAGAAAATTAATTATTTCCTTTAATTAAGGTTATAAATAGTCTAGTAGTATTAATAGATATTAGCGCTAGTATCGAATCTTTTTATAGACTAAGCTTAGTTTGCGTCCGATTTCAAAGTTTTATTAGCTTGCAAATTCGGCATATTAAGCGATCCTTTAATACTTAGATCTTCTATTTTAAAGTCGAGACCTTATATAAGCCCTTTAATTTCTTTAGCCTTAAATGCGCGAATCTTTTATATATTAGCTAATACCTTAATAGGCTTTCGGCTTTTAATAGCTTTAGTAGCCTATTATCAGTCGATACTTTATTATTAGCGGCTAAAAAGGACTAATAATAGTAGTTTAAGGTTTTGCTATTTTCCAATTATAAGCCTAGCTTAAGAGTCGTTTTTAATAAAACCGCAAGATCTACTTGCAGTCCTAGCTTAAAAGTCGATTTCTTAGAAATAGTAAGATCTACTTATAGTCTTAATTTAGGAGTCGTTTTTAACGAATTTGCGAAGTTCATTTGCAATCTTAGCTTAAGAGTCATTTTTACAAATTTCACTTACAATCCTAGCCTAAGAGTTATTATTAGCAAATCTGCAAAATCTATTTGCAGTCTTAGCTTAAAAGTTATTTCTACTAAATTCACTTATAATCCTAGCTTAAGATCCATCTTTAAAGATATATTACATTCTACCTATAGTCTTAGCTTAAGAGTTATTTTTACGAATTTCACTTGCGATCCTAGCTTAAGAATCTATCTATTCTCCTTATCCTTACTCAATTGTATTAAGGCGAAGAGTATACTTTCCTTAAAGGAATCCACTTATAGGTCCGGCCTAAGAGTCAATTTCTATAATATTACCTTTAAAATAATATAAAGTCCATCTTTGATTTTAGCCTTAAAGATCACTTTATAGTTATTATTTATAAACTATATGAATTGATATTATGCAGAAAATAGGCTAAATATGCTAGTACGCGCCCTAAGGTATGGATTCACATTTTGGCCGAGCGGTATTATATATAACAGTTATAAGCCCTATAAGCGCAGTGATAATTCTTTTTACATTCCTCTTATATAAGGTTTAGCCGATGTTTCTCGCTTCGAAGTTCTACTAGTAAACCACTTTTTAAAGAATTCGGCAATAATCATACTCGGTTTCAATTATATCAATAGAAGTTTCAATAGATTTAAGTAAAACGACCTCCGATATATGGCCGAAGAAAAATGCATTCTAGCCTTTCGATTACCTATTTTCTGCTAGCTTAGCGGTCTATGCGCTATATCTACGCTACTATAGACTAGGCTAGTACTTAGGCTGTCGGAAAAACTATTCTTTTAGCAACCTAAGGGGTATATTATATAGAAAATAGGCTAAATATGCTAATACGCGCCCTAAGGTATAGATTCACATTTTAGCCAAGCGGTATTATATACAATAGTTATAAGCCTTATAAGTATAGCGATAATTCTTTTCGCATTCCTTTTACGCGAGGTTTAGCTAACGTTTCTTGCTTTAAAGTTCTATTAGTAAACCACTTTTCAAAGAATTCGGCAATAATTATACTCGGTTTTAATTGTATCGATAGAAGTTTCGATAGATTTAAGTAAAACGACCTCTAATATATAGCTAAAGAAAAATGCATTCTAGCCTTCTAACTACCTATTTTCTGCTAGCTTAGCGGTCTATGCGCTATATCTATACTATTATAGACTAGGCTAGTACTTAGGCCGCTAGAAAAACTATTCTTTTAACAACCTAAGGGGTATATTATATAGAAAATAGGCTAAATATGCTAGTACGCGCCCTAAGGTATAGATTCACATTTTGGCCAAGCGGTATTATATATAACAGTTATAAGCCCTATAAATGCAGTAATAATTCTTTTTACATTCCTTTTACGCAAGGTTTAGCCGACGTTTCTCACTTCGAAGTTCTACTAATAAACTACTTTTTAAAGAATTCGGCAATAATTATACTCAGTTTCGATTGCATTAATAGAAGTTTCGATAGATTTGAGTAAAACGACCTCTAATATATGGCCGAAGAAAAATGCATTCCAGCCTTCTAACTACCTATTTTCTACTAGCTTAGCAATCTATATACTATATCTACGCTACTATAGACTAGGCTAGTACTTAGGCCGCTGGAAAAACTGTTCTTCCGGCGACCTAAGGGGTATATTATATAGAAAATAGGCTAAATATGCTAGTACGCGCCCTAAGGTATAGATTCACATTTTGGCCGAGCGGTATTATGCACGACAATTGATTATTAAAAACTCCTATATAATTCAATTCTATATAGATCTTGCAGCTAGATAAAAGATTAATACTTAGGCTAAGTATAAGGAGAACATTTTGCAAAAGGAAAGAAACGCTAGTAATATTCATCTTTACTATACCTATCGAGTCTATATATAACCTTCTACTACCAACCTTAATAAAGCGCCTTTTTATCTTAGTAAGTAGGCCTTTAAATAGGTAGGGTTTGTCAATTATATATGCTATATAACTAGTATTATTATACCAATTGGATTCAAGGATCTTATAGAGATTGGCTTTTAAAATATAAGCATCTTTATTATAATTATTATCTAAATTATTAGAAGTGGATTTAGGTTCAAATAACCTACTATTATTATTAAAGGTATTTGCTAAAGTTTTGGCTAAATAGCCTTTTCCTTTGCCTTTCCTTAATAGTTGCGGCCTTCGGTAGGATAAGGGCAGTTTGCTTCTTAACTTCTACTTTAATTGCTTCTTAATATTAAAGCTAGCGATTATATCGATCAATTGCCTTTTAACTTTATAATTAGTAATATTATAAGTACTATTATAGAAGTAGCATCTCCGATAAGCTTAAGAGCTCGTCCTGCGCTCCTTCCTCTTCTTAGGCTTATCGTTGCCCTATAATATAGCATTTGCCGATTTAGAGCGTCCTTTGAGGTCTTGCTCAATAGTTCGAAAGAGGTCGATCTTCTTATAAATCTCAAGGTTAGGTTAGATAAGAAGAGATTATTTTGCAATAGTAAACTTAAGAGGAAGGCTATTAAGTAGGAAATTAAAAAGCTAAGTTTCTTTAAAAGTCATAGCTATCTTAAGATCTGCGGCTTTTACTTTCCTTCTTGCTTTATATAGTATAGATTAAGTAAAGTCTATATTTATATTTATATTCTTACTATCTTTGTCTTTTCTATATTAAAATAAAGTGATCTACTATAGTAGATGCTAGGTATTAAGGGCAGTTGTCTAAGAGTATTTTGCCTTTAAAGTATCCTATCTTATCTTTGCATTATTATAAACTCAAATAAAATCTTAGTCTTTATTGCTTAAATCTCTATTGATCTTAAGTTTGCATTTAGCTAAGGCTAGCTTATACTCCTTCTCCTTTTCTATATTTAAAATCTGCCTTTAGGATTCTCGGTTATTATCTACTAAAGCTCTTAAGCTAAGCTTATTTAATATATCTAGCAAATCCTTAGCAGTTGTATTAGC
>JAENRP010000635.1:0-14034 GCA_024741835.1 Diplocarpon mali | reverse complement strand
AAAGCAATCTATATATACAAAATATCTTGAGCTTCTAGAACCTTCTAGTATATTGGAGTTATACTAGATTATAAATCAATATAGGTATACGTAATATAATACGTAATCCTTTGATTTGTAATATAGTTTTAGCTAAACTTAGTACTATAAGTCATAGCTAAATATAGAACTATGACTTATAGCTAGGATATAGAGTTTATAGCTAAATTTAGTATAGTTATGATTTCTAATCCAACTTAGCTAGTATAGCTACTCCACCTTAGCTATTCCTACTTAGCTAGTATAGCTATGATTCTATATTTAACACGCCCCCTGAATCATAGCTTTAATAGCAATTAAAGAGCTTATTGCTAAGTGGTTTAGGGACTCGGCTAATTGAAGTTCTTTAGCCAAGTATAGCTATGATTCTATAATTAACAAGTTTATCCTTTAGCATTTCGATTACCTTTTCTTAAAGAGCTTTAGGAACTCCGAATGTTTTCTCTTACTAGGCTTCGTAGGGTATTGTCTTAATCTTAATATAAGGCGTAACCTCTTTTCGAATTTAGCTAAGTTCCGTTTAGTCAAAAGCTAAGGCGTCCTTTCGATTTGTTAAGGTTTTATAAAGTAGTTCGCATTCTTACTCTATTAAGTCATCTTTAATTTTTAATATATTAAAACGCTCTTTTATTAGCTAGTATCTAATAGGTTTATTAGAAAATCTGCTTATAATGAACTTATCGAATTTGCTACCTAGCTTTAGAGGTTAAAGCTCCTTATCTTATTTAAATTAATCATCTAGTCCTTTAGGCTTTAAGCTATTAGAGATACTTTAATCTACCGATTATACTTTATTTGCTTTACTTTTATATATAGTTCGAATATTAGCTAGTATTATACTTTTTTACTTCTTTCCCTTTTTATTAAATCTTATAAAACGGTTTGAATTTTCCTTTTTAAAAATAAATAAAAGATTTTCTAAGTTATTAATTTAAAATGCGTAAATGGAAATATCGTTAGTAATTTTATTATTTTTCACTTGTAGGTCTAGTTTATAAATAGTTTTTAAGTTTTTCAAAATGATTAATAGATTATTGAAATTTGCGAAACGAACTTTCTTCTTTATCTTATTTTTCTTTTTTCTTAATTTTTAATCTAATAAAACGCCGATTATACTATTTTTCAAAATTCCAGATTTGACTCTTAAGCTAAGCTCGCAGGTTAAATCACTATTATTTAAAATTGGTAAACTTACTTTCCTTTTGCTATAACTCCTTATTAAGTGCCCTCCTTTACTAGCATTAAGCTTAGCCCTTATACTAGCTAATTGTTTTTTAAAATCTCGTTCTAGAATTCGGCTATATCTCTTATAATAACCATTTATCCTTTTAAAGATCGATCTATATTCTAAAGACTAGCTTTTATAAGACTATCTTTAAGATAGTTAAATATAAGCTAAGATTTTAAAATAAAAGGCATTTTTAAAAGAATATTAAATAAAGAATTCTTTATTATTAGAAAGTTAGTATAATTAATAATCCCTTTAACTTTAACCTTTATATTTTTCACCTATCTATTAAAATTGTATTTTGATCTAAAGATAGTCGAATAAATAAAGAGTTAATCGCTAACGATTATTAATTGAGCTATTTCTACTACTTTTTTAATTATTATATTAACTTTTAAATTATAATTGATTAGAGCCTTTACTTTAATAGATTCTTTTATAGAATAAATAATAATAGGGCTTTTTATTATAACTGCTAAACAATTTCAATTGATATTCTAAGATATTAAAGCTATTGCTATAATATTATAGTACCTTTAGATTCCTTTATCTTTTATAATTTAAAGGCATTTGATTAAGGCTAAGTGTTTCTTAAAGTTCTTTTATATTACAATTTCCATTTCCTTATTATCATTTAAGTCTTTAAAGGCAATTAGGATATATTTTCCTAGTACTTTATCAAACCGTCTAATTAAACTAAATAGGTCTTTAAACGTAAGGTTTATTTGCTAAGCTATAATATTCTCTATAGCTTTCTCTATTACGGTTAAATTAGCGTATTTGTTAACGAATTTTTCCTATTTCAATATTTGTCTCTTTCACTTAAGGTTAAGGGTCTGCGTAATAACTTTAACTTCTTAATCTTTAAGCTTAAAGCCATCTTCATCTATTATATCTTTAATTAATTCGTCTACTATATTAGCTTTATCCTTATTTACTATAGTTCTAGATTATTAAGTATCTTATAGTATTTAGACTCTATATTAAGATTCCTAAGTTGCACGCGTTAATTTCTAGACTTTAGCTGGTTTTATTAGTATTAAGGAAGTAGCAGATCTAAAAGGACGCTGAGTATTCTAAAGGTTCCTAGATATAGAAGTAGCATTTATATTAGCTGAAATATTATTATTAACTTATCTTAAGATAGAAATACCCTTAACTTCAATAGCTGTCTAATTTAAAGCTTAATTAGTAAGCACTCCCTTAGGTAGATTATTAGCTAGACCTTTATATATATAAGTAGGAACTTTGGAGTTTATCTTAATAATGCGCTCTTATTTAGGCAAATTCTTATCCTACTTTATACTATATATTATTATTCGAATAGTTTATAGCTAGGAACGGTTCTAGTGTTTCTTTATAGGAATAGCCTTTGGTCTAGGGTTATTAATGCAAAGTATCCTATACTTTTTAATATATATAACTCCTATATTAATGAAACGTTAGAAAATAGCGCATTTGTTACAATACTTATATAAAGGGCAATTGGGTTCTTTATTATTGCAGAAGTTGTAGGTTAGTCTTCTTCTATTACCATTTCCTTAATACCTTATAGTATTAATATTAGTAAAGTATTAGTTAAGATCAACTTCTCCTTCTTTAGCTAACTATTAAATTCTTATATTAATTGATTGTTCTAAATAATAAGAAGCAGGAGTTTAGTAATAGGAACTATTAGATTGGCTTATAGTAGCTGAATTTTGCCTATTATTAAATTAAGGAATATGCTATTTTTCTTATAAAAGATTATTAATCTTAGTTTTTAAGCTTTAGATTTGGAGTTTTACAAATTAGGTCTTAAGTTCCTTAATTCTAAGATTAGATTTTACTCTTAAGTTAGGACTGCGAGTGAAAGGTATTACTACTAGATTCTTCTTTACCTCCTTTATAACTTCTAAAGCTTTTAAGTATTCTTAAACTAGGCTCTTAAAGTCTTTAGTATAGGAGCGAGTAGGGGCTTTTTCTTACTTTATAGTATTAATAGTTCTCTTATTAAGATCTGATTTTAAAGTAAAGGCTAAGAATTCCTTAAATAAGGCGAAAGTTATAAGATCTTACTTATTGATTCTAAAATGCTTAATAATCTTATTTCTAAAGCTAGTAGGTAATTTGAATAAGAAAAGGCGACCTCTTTCGACTTTGCTAAGTATTTTCTAACCGATTAAGGTATTTAATACGCAAGTAAAGGTCTAATAGTAGTTCTTAAGTTCCTTAGGAGTATAAGTGACTAAAACAAATTCCTTTAAAAAAGCTAAGGTATTGCAAATCTACTATTTATTAAATTTTTAGAATTCAGACTTAAGAGCTTTAATAAAGAGTTCTTATAAACTATAAGTTTTCCATTTAAAGAGGGATTTGATAATATCTTTACTTATATAGTTATAATAATAAGAGAGCTAAGAAATCATATCCTTTTATATAATACTAAAATCGTAATAAGTTTCCTTATATTACTTAAGGAAATCAGTAATATTAGCTCTTATAAAGTAAGGAGCCTTAGGAGAACTAAAAAGGGGAAAGTGATTAGTAATAGCCTTAAATGTAGCTATTATCGTTTTATATTAACTATTTAAGTTAATA
This sequence comes from Diplocarpon mali, assembly GCA_024741835.1. NCBI lineage: Eukaryota > Fungi > Ascomycota > Leotiomycetes > Helotiales > Drepanopezizaceae > Diplocarpon > Diplocarpon mali. The sequence goes on along the minus strand of JAENRP010000635.1, from coordinate 10,187 downwards.
GAATTTATAAAGGGCAAAGGAGAAGCTTTGATATTGCAAGATTAGTTGCTAAAAGAAGTACTTCGAAATTTAAAAGGGCTTAAAAAACGTTTAAAATCCGAGTTAATTTTAAAGTAACTTAGACGAGTTTGAAAAGATTTAAATAAAGGGTTAATAAAAAGTTTAAAATTGTTATTATTTTTAATATTTTTAAGTATTAATATTAAAAAAGTAAATAGCTATTTTAAGTTATTTAAAGATATCTTTTTATCCTTCTATTTATAGGCTAGGCTTAAGAGTAGAATTCCAAATTCTATTAAAAGTTTAATTAGAGTTTGCTAAAAGATATTAAGTAGGTATTAAATAGCTAATAAGAGTATTATAATAAATCGCAATAGGATAAGGTTTACTTAATTAAAGACTAATTTCTAAGATAAGGTTTATATGTAAAATTCTTCTTAACCTTTAGGCCAATTCCTATTAGTTCTTAAAATAAAGGGGTCTTTGGAGATGATTTTAAAGTAAATTTTAGAATTTTATTAAACTAAAGAGGCTGAATTATCGAATTCGGATTTTTAAAGAAACTAAGGATGCACTTCTAATTAAAGTTTATACTTAATATTACTAAAGTACTTAAAACTACTACTATTTAAGGTTGCTATTATAAGGTCTATTAAACTTTTTATATTAGAAGTTGAAAATTCAAAAGTCCGAGAATCTTAGAGTTAAGGAAAAATAGGGGTTTTTAAAGTAGAATTGAAAAGGGAAAATCTAAAGTTATTAATAATTGCTAAATAGAAATCAATAGTTTTAAGTAACTAAGCGATTAAAGAGAGAGATATTAATGATTTTTAATACTAATTAAAGTGCTTAAAGGTAGTTTTAAAGATGTTTTTCAAAAGGCCGGTCTCTTATTTATGAATTAAAAGATCGATAAGGTTATATAAGGATAGAAATCTTAAGAAATCAATCCTTATATAAGTTATTAATATAAAATCTAAAAGAGGGATAATATAAGAATAGGCCTAAGGGAAGACTTAAAAACAAAAGGAAAAAGCACTATAAGCGGGCTCTTTTAAATAAAGTATTAGGAATAAGTCCTAAGTATAGGATATATTTAATACTATAGTACTATGTGCTATCTCTATATATAGAAAAGGTCCCTTTTATCCTCCTATTATCCCTACCCTATTATATGACCTTTATTACGCGATTCATTTATACCTAAGTCTCTATAATATAACTCTTATATTAATAAAACATTAGAAAATAGCGCATTTATTATAATACTTATATAAAGGGCAATTAGGTTCTTTATTATTATAAAAGTTATAGGTTAATCTTCTTCTATTGCTATTTCCTTAATATCCTATAGTATTAATATTAGTAGAGTGCTAATTAAGATCAATTTCTCCTTCTTTAGCCAACTATTAAGTTCTTATATTAGCTGATTATTCCGAATGATAAAAAGTAAGAGTTTAATAATAAGAACTACTAAGTTGGCTTATAGTAGCTGAATTTTGCCTATTACTAAATTAAGGAATATGCTATTTTTCTTATAAAAGATCATTAATCTTAGTTTTTAAGCTTTAGATTCGAAGTTCTATAAATTAGGTCTTAAGTTCCTTAATTCTAAGATTGGATTTTACTCCTAAGTTAGGACTATAAGTAAAAGGTATTATTATTAGATTCTTCTTTGCTTCTTTTATAACTTCTAGAGCTTTCGAGTATTCTTAGACTAGGCTTTTAAAGTCTTTAGTATAAGAGGGAGTAAGGGCTTTTTCTTACTCTATAATATTAATAGTTCTCTTATTAAGATCTGTTTTTAAAGTAAAGGCTAAGAATTCCTTAAATAAGGCGAAAGTTATAAGATCTTACTTATTAATTTTAAAATGCTTAATAATCTTATTTTTAAAGCTAATAGGTAATCTAAGTAAGAAAAGGCGACCTCTTTCGACTTCGCTAAGTATTTTCTAACCGATTAAGGTATTTAATACGCAAGTAAAGGTCTAATAGTAGTTCTTAAGTTCCTTAAGAGTATAAGTGATTAGAACAAATTCCTTTAAGAAAGCTAAGTGTGGTGCGGTCGGCTAGAGGGCCTTCATTAGGTCGCTCAGGAGGCTCGCAGAAGTAGGGGAAGATGATTGATTGTATTATTATCTAGTATATATATAGTAAGGAGACTTCGGAAAGAAAAGGGAGAGTCTATGACTTAGCAGGAGTTATATAGAGGGTCTTTAAAATAAGTAGAGACTCCGCCTATTTTATACGATATATCCCCTAGTTAGGCGATGCTCCTAGAATCGCTTAGCTATATAGATAAAATAAAAGAAAGAATAGCAATTATAAGGAAAAGAGGCTCTATCTTACGTGCCGCCCCTTTAGAGGTCGTTCCTTTTAGAACAAAAAGGGTCGCTATAGGCAATAAGTACGCTTAGGAATCTTTGCGATTCTACGCTAGTGCTTTATTAGGCTTCCTATAGAGTATTTCTATCGTAGAGGTTCTCCTTCCCTTCTTTTAAAAATAATCCTCCTTTATTATTTAAAAATATTATCTTTATACTAATAATTTTTAAATATAAAAGGAACTCCCGCTTATTATAGCCCCGGCCGCCCTTGCAAAGTAAGACCCTTAGAGTCCCTATACCCTGCGTTATACTAACTTTACGCTAAGTCGCTAGCGCTCTTTCAAGAGCTGCAACCCTAGCGCAATTGTCCCAGCGCCTGCTAGGCAACGAGCCGCCGCCGCCGTCGCTCCTGCCGCCGCCGCCGCCCCTGCTGCTGCCGCCGCTACCTAAGAGCCCTACCCCTACTACGCGCTATATGCCTAAGCCTATAATAGAGCGCGATAACGCGTGCGTACATTGCATCGCGTATAAAAGCACTAGCAATCTCGATTATCAATACTTCAATAGCACCTTTAGTGCGCATTACATTCGTTATATAATACTAAGCAATAGCTGCTAATAGGCCAGCGGACCTCTCCTCGCCTCCTAAGAGGCTATTGTATCGGCCTACGCCCGCAGCGCCTTTAAGGAAGAGGTAGTACTATTGCTTAATATAGTAAAGGGTACGCTCCGAAGCTTCTATAATACGTTTATTAAGTCTTATTAAGTTCTAGGCTGATTTTAAAAGATAGGAGCGATTAGACCCTAGTACTAGAAGGGCCCGCCACTCTTGCGAGTAATAGTATCGCTACCTCTCCCGCTCCTAGTATACCATTCCTATTCGCTCCTAGTCCCTTTGGCTCGGACCCGTTCGCCCCTATCGCTGCCGCCGCTCCTATCCCCTCTGCCTTTGCTATTGCAGCCGCCGCTATAGTCTTCCCGTTTGTCTCCCTAGCCCCTGCTATCGCTGCGCCCGTCCTCGCCGCCGCCCCCGCTGCCCTCGCTCCTATTGCCCCCGCCGCACCCCCTGCCTTCGCCCCTGCTATCGCTAGTATATTTGCCGGCGGGCCTCTGGCCGAGGGAATGCTAGTAGGCCTCTCTTAAGAGGAGATCCGTATAAAGCTCTTAGCTATAGCGTCTTGGCTCCTGGCCTTAGTTAGGAGAATCTAAGAGAGGGTCGCGCCTTGCAATAGCGGCTTAGGAATATTACCTATTTTATATTTTTAAAAAAGGAGAAGCTTCTATAGTACGCTTTATAAGAGAAAACAAATAAATATGATTATAAGAGAGTAAGAGCTTATAAGTACAAGTCTCTTAATAATAAGTGACTACTTACTAGCAAGTGCGAGTTACTAAACGATTGTTTAAAAGCTTTAAAGGTTTAATAAATGAACGAAGCTCTTAAACTTCTAGCAGTCTAAGTTCTTAATAAGCCTATCTATATGCATCTCCTTAATAGGGAGGTAGATTATCTAAAAGCTTCCTCTCTAGTACTTTTAGCAGATCTATATATTACTGATTTTAATATATTAAAGGCTTATCTTAATCTTCTTATTCTCTATAATAATTAGCCGAATCGTCTATTAGTTATCGCAATATATATTCCATTTAAAGAGGGAGTCTATGCGAATCTCTTTAAAGAGGCGTTTTATAGCTATTATCTCCTTTGCAGTAGAAACTATACTATAAAGTTCTACTTCAGTAGAGGAGAGCATAACAGTCGCTTAGCGATTCGCTTTCTAAATAATTAATCCTCTAAATAAGAAGAAGATATATCCTTAAGAGGATCTGCAGGTCTCTTAATTATCTCTAAAAGAAGCATTTAAAGAAGCAACCAATTAGTATTCCCTAGCCTTAAAGCTATAGGCAATTCCTAAGAAGCGCGTGCTATATAAGTATCAAAGCGTCTAATCCGCAGCTAAAAGATGCTTAAAGCTTAGATTAGTTAGGAAGAAAGACAGTTAAGAGGCTACGAACGCAACGTCTAGGCGTATTATAATCGCCGTATAGAGAATAGAGCCTATTTTCTCTTAGTACTCCTTTACCTTTTCTAAAAAAGCTTGCCTTAAGTTCTTAACAAACTCCTTCTTTAACAGTAGAGTACTAGGCACTCTCCTTATATCAGCTCCGAACTTTTAAGCGATCTTCTCAATATAGGTATTATAAATTAAGGAGATCCTCTTTGCCTTCCTATCCTAAATAATCCTTACTCTAAGGAACTAAGAGATATCTCCTATAATAGTAAGCTTATACGCCCTCTTTAGGTCTTCAATCAGACGAGTCGCCCGATCTAAGTTAAAGGCCTTATATAACACTTAAATATCGTCGATATAAAACGCTATAAAGACTATATAATCCTTTATTATGAAAATATAAGGCTCCTCGCCTAGTAGCTTAAGTTAAAGGCCCTTAAGCGTTCTTGCGAAGTTCCTATACTATAGCACTAGAGAGTCTTTTAGCCTATAGAGCGCGCGGTCCAGTTCTACTACTATACTAGGGCGCTTAAAGCCATCTAATAAGAAGCATATAACTAAAGCACTCCTTAAGTCTCTAAGAGCATTAACAAATGCATTAATAACATCGAACTGCTTTACTTCTATATCGAAGTATGCAGCAAGCGCTATTAATACTTTAAAAGACCTTACTATAAGCGTAGCTGCGTAGGTTAAGAAAATTAAAGCTTTATCTTAAAGATCCCTTTGCACAATTAGCTATAATCGGCACTTTAAAAGCTCGCCGGAGCTATTAACTTTATAGGTAAAAACCCATTTCAATAGTATCGGCAGGGGCTTCGAGTAGTCCCTTTATACGATTTTCTAGCAACTTCGAGATTCCAAATTCCTAATCTTCTAGCGCCCTCCTTCCTTAAATCGTTCGCTAAAAGGGTACTTCTCTAAGTCTAGCTATCCTTTCAAAGGCTTCGGCAGAAAGCCTTAGTACTATAGGCGGTTAAGAGACTGCGCTCTATCCTTTGCCTAACTATCAACTGCAGCTTTAATAACTATATAAACTATCAAATAGTCCTTCTTATCCTCCCTTATCTATTCGTTCGCTTAGAAGGTCGATACAAACTCCTACGCATATAAAGAGCAAGGTAAATCAATATTGCTTTAAAAGAGCATATGCTTTAAAGCGGTAGTATATACTTTTAAAGTCTCCTATTACTTAACGCTTAAGCGTCTTATCCTCTTTTGCTTAAGAAGAGGGAGTTCCTCCTTATGCTTTTCTCTATAGGTCTCTTCTTCTATTTTTATCATTACTAAAGGTTTCTTTAAGAGTCTAGGTAGCTCTATCTCCTAAGTTTATAGTCTTTGAGCTAGTATTACAACTTAAGGTATTATATTATTAAGGCCTACTCCTCTTACTAGGTCGCTTCTTATAAGACTATTAAAGCTCCTCCCAGATCTTAGCGGCAGTACCTCTAGCCTTTTACCAGAGTTTACTAGGGCCTGCCTTTATAACCGAAGACTCTGTCTTAGAGCCCTTAAGCCATCTCCATTCCTATATAGAATAGCAGCTAAAGATCTGCCGATCGCCTTATAGAACTTATCTCTAAAAACTCCCTTAAAGTCGTCTACAGTTCCTTCTTCAATAGGGCCTCTATAAGGAATCATCACCCCTAAGCTCTAATCGCCATTTGCCTTCTTAAAGACTAGCAAAGTGGCTTCCAGTTCGCTTGCTTCTACCCCTAAGTTTCTAAGCAGGTCTCTTAGAGAATTTGGATTTAAGTTAAGGCCTTTTATATCATTAGTTAAAGGCTATAAAGCAGCGTCGGTCTATAATATAGGCTCTTCCTATACAGCGGCTTCTTCTGCAGCAATTGCGTTCAGCTCTATAATAAGCTCCGATTCCTCGAAAATGCCTTCGAACTCAATGTCCTAAGCTCCCTCTCTATCTCCGATCAATTGGAGGGTTGTCTCAAGTTCTTAGCGCAATATAGGGTTTGCGCGCTTAGCTTCTGGACTATAGAAGAGAGACTTATCGAATTCGATATTATAAGTCATTATTACTTACTAAAGTATAAGAACCTAGATTCTATAAATATTAAAGGTAATATATCTAATTAAGTAACCTAAGTGCCCTTATAGTTCAATTTTAAAGGTTCAGCAGTCCCTCCCTACCTCCCTCTCCTTAATTAAAGGGTATGCGTAAGCGCTATATATATAAACGCAACTCTAGTCAAGCTTTAAGCTTACTATCATCTGCTTAATAAGCAGCAGCTTATAAAATCGAAAATATTACTTAAACTAACTATAGAAAGCCTCGCTTAGTAAGATCATCTTCTTCCTAGCGAGTAAGGAGATATTATAAAGGTACGTAGCAGCCTCTATAACCTCCGGCCAAAGGCTCGCTAGAAGCCTAGCGTAGATCCTCATTTTAATAAAGCGTTTAATTAACTCCCTTCCTACTTGCTCTGCGCCTCTATTAAGTTAGTATATATAAGTAGGAATAAGCTCTAAATCAATTCCCTCCTCTTTTACCCATCTCTAATACTTTATAAAAGAGTCTTCCCTTAAAGAGATCACTAAAGTATCATTATCTTGCCTAATCTTGCAAATTAAAAGCCTATATTAGCATTTCACTTATACTTCAAAGGCCTAAAGGACCTCTATAACTACATCTCCGCCCTTCGATCTTAATAAGAACGTCTAAAGTATACTACTATACTCGTCCTTAATTAAAAGAACCTATAAGCAACTATTATATAAGTTGTTTAAAAAGTTAAAGAGATCCTAGGAGATCTTAAAGAAGGGCCTTAGAGATCAGTTCTCAAAGGTAGCGCAAGAAATAACTTGCTTAGCAGACGCTACTACGTATATAAGGCACTCCAGCCTTTATATTCCCCTGATCTTCACTCCCTTAGCGCACTTGACTAGCACTTAAAGAGCCTTTGCGCTTAAGTAGCTAGCGCAAAGGTACTAAGTGTATACGTTATTATCCCGCACCCTAGTAGGTGCATAGTTAGACTAGAACCTATTATAAAGCATTATCTCAGCTATAGGAAATACTATTAAAGTAAAAAAGTTATATTAAAGCATATTTAGGAGATCTAAATAGTTAATAGGCTTATATTTAAAGAAAACGAGATTATAGCAATACTCTAACTAAGCTCGCTTTACAGAATCTCTAATACTTTTAAAGCGCAAAGTGAGGTCTACTCTAGAATATTAAAAACCCTTATCCATAAGGAGCCTTTCTAAGATAATATTAATAGTAAACTCCTCTATAATAGCAATATTGCAAAGCGTTATCCCTATAGGAGAGCTATTATACTATAAAAGAGAGTCTACTATATATCTATTACCTCTCCTAATGATTAGGAGTCTTAAGGTACCTACTTCCATATATTGCTATAAGTCGCCAGAAGGCTTAAAGGTACCTGCAATAAGTAAATCCTTTAAATTAACGATATAAGTAGCTGCGCAATTATTAAAGAGCGTACTTAAGAAGAGCGGGTAGCGTTCTAGCTTAAAGAGGTAGTAGACGTTAAACGATTCTTCAAAAGCGTTAAAGGCAAAGGGATCCATTACTATAAAGACTAGTAAGTTCTCCCTTTTATTGCCTAAACTATCCTTCCTAAAGGCTAAAGCCTTTCTCTTGAATTTATCAATCGCTATTATCGCAATATCATTCTCCTTAAGCCATGCTTAAAGACCCTTGAACTAGTCTCCTGCGTTTAACGCCTTTCGTATTTATAAGACCTCCTCTCGCAAGGGGAGAACCTTTATATTTTCCTTACGCCTGTCTATAGTATACAATAGTTTCCAATAGTCCTAGGGCTTCCAATAGTAATTTTTAAAGCCTCTATAAGGGCACTTAGGCCTGATCTCCCTTCTAGAGCTTATAAAGCGATTTCGGGAGCTGCTCGCTAGAGCCTGCGAAGGGGTTTCGGCATCTAAGAGAGACTTTCAAATAGCAAAAACTGCTAGCCCTTTATTATCAATCGCTCTATTAGATTCAATACCCGCTAAGGAGCGGCTTAGCTGTATTAGGTCGTGCTTATATAAGGTTCCTATCTACTCGTTAGTAATAATTTCCTCCTTTAAGCGAGTCGCCCAACTTAGATTAATCTTTACTATAACTAAGTCTAAAAAGTCAATAACTCCTAATCTCCCTTTAATCTTAAGAAGACTGTATTATTCTACTAGGCGGTACGCCTCCTGCTACTCCCGAATCTACTGCTAAGTATTAGTTCTCTTAGTCTTACCTTAGCGTAGTACGTCGCAATACTAAAGCCTTATCTAAGACTGAATAACCTTATCAAAAGGCGTAATATCACGCTTTAAAATAGATACTAAGCCTTAGAGTAAGAGTTGCTAGTTCACTAAAATAGAATATAAGTCGTCAGTAGTAGTTCTACTTATAAGAGTGTCTCTATTAGGTATTAAGGAGGTAAGCTTCTTAGCTTGGATTTATACTTAAGCTATTGCGAAAGCTAAAAGCGTTCCATCGACGGTCTTAGAGACCCATTCGAGTAGTAGCTTATAGTATTTGCATTAAGTCTTCCAAGTTTCCTTACGCATATAGTACTCCTTTATTAGAATTTTATATTCATCCTTAATATCTTTATAAGAAGCCTATAGAGGAGGAGCCTTTAACAGATCTCCTAAGGGAAAGCAGGTATAAATCTGTTCGGATAAAGTCGCTATATACTCTTTATACAACCTCGCGTATACTACGCAAAGGTTAGCCGTTTCCAGTTCCTTAAGCTCTTATATAAAGGGAGCTTAAGGCTCAGTCTCTATAATTGACTTAAATAGAAGTCTTAAATCGGCAAAAATGGTAATATTATAAAGCTTAGCAAAGAATATATATTTACTAAACCACTTCACCTAGGAGGCAAAGGTATTAAAGCAAGGCTTAGAGATGCTCAAAGAATCAGATATATTAAATAGAGTCTAGTGAAAAAGGTTAGGTATATAAATAGAGTTTACAAATAAGGTTCGATCGGAAAATGGAGATTTATTAATTAAAAATAAAGGTCCTTCGAGTCGTTATAAGCACTCGAAAAGTCGGTCAAGAGCTTAAAGGGCCCTCTAGCCGGTTGCATACGAAGAGAAAGCATATTAGAATGCTTATAGGGCTCATAACTATAGTGCGGTCGGCTGGAGGGCCTTCATTAGGTCGCTTAAGAGGCTCGCAGAAGTAGGGGAAGATGATTAATTATATTATTATCTAGTATATATATAGTAAGGAGACTTCGGAAAGAAAAGGGAGAGTCTATGACTCAGCAGGAGTCACGTGGAGGGTCTCCAGAATAAGTGGAGACTCCGCCCATTCTGCACGACACTAAGGTATTATAAATCTACTATCTATCAAATTCTTAGAATTCAAACTTAAAAGCCTTAATAAGGAGTTCTTATAAACTATAAGTTTTCTATTTAAAAAGGGATTTGATAATATCTTTACTTATATAATTATAGTAGCAAAGGAGCTAAGAAATCATATCCTCTTATATAATATTAAAATCGTAATAAGTTTCCTTATATTAATTAAGGAAATTAGTAATATTAGCTCTTATAAAGTAAGGAGCCTTAAGAGAATTAGAAAGGGGAAAGTGATTAGTAATAGCCTTAAATGCAGCTATTATCATTTTATATTAACCGTCTAAGTTAATAAAATCTATAAAGGGCAAAGGCGAAGCTTTGATATTATAAGATTAGTTGCTAAAAGGAGTACTTCGAAATTCAAAAGGGCTTAAAGAACATTTAAAATCTAAGTTAATCTTAAAGTAATTAAGACGAGTTTAAAAAGATTTAAATAAAAGGTTAATAAAAAGTTTAAAATTATTATTATTTTTAGTATTTTTAAATATTAATA
>JAENRP010000634.1:0-14131 GCA_024741835.1 Diplocarpon mali | reverse complement strand
GATCTATAGCTCTTACTCTCCTTCTCGATTTATATAATATAGATTAAGTAAAGTCTATATTTATATCTATATCCTTGCTATCTTTATCTTTTCTATATTAAAATAAAGTGACCCACTATAGTAGATACTAAGTATTAAAGGTAGTTATCTAAGAGTATTTTACTTTTAAAGTATCCTATCTTATCTTTATATTATTATAAATTCAAATAAAATCTTAATCTTTATCGCTTAAACCTCTATTAATCTTAAGCTTATATTTGGCTAAGGCTAGCCTATACTCCTTCTCCTTTTCTATATTTAAAATCTGCCTTTGGGATTCTTAGTTATTATCTATTAAGGCTCTTAGGCTAAGCTTATTTAATATATCTGGCAAATCCTTAGCAGTTGTATTAGCTATTAAAGTAGAAGTAGATAAATTAGTAGAAGGAGTATAAGGGGCTATTCTCGCGTATTTAATAAGTATCTTTTAAATCGCTATTTCAATGCCTTTGCTTTTAAAGTAAAGCTCTAAATCGTCGAACTATTATTACTAGTTCTTTCGAGAGAGTTAAAGGTCTCTAGGTCTAGTATTTCGATCAGAATCGGAAGCTATTGCTATTTCAAATAGAATTGTATTAAAATCAAATAAATTAAATAGTTGAAGGCATTCCTCCTATCGAAAAGTCGAAATAATTAAATAGCAGGTATTATAGAAGTATTAAATAGGGAAGAAGTCCTCTTATCGAAAAGGGTTCTTTAAGCTATAACGCAAGGAATTATACCTCTTATAAAATATAGTAAAGCAAGGAATCACACCTCTTGCAGTACCAAAGGGTTATAAAGCAAGGAATCACACCTCTTGCAATATAGGTTGGCTAAATAGGGAATCATACCTCCTATTCGCCGATTGCTCGCCTCTTACTATAAGTCTTATTCAACTTCCTACTAATAGTTGTAGCGCAAGTGCTTTCTAAAGGAAGTTAATAATCTATTATTAGTCTAGCTAAGGCTTATAACCTATTAAGCTTAAGTGAGTTGGCGCAGTAGGTAAAGGAGGCTTCTAAAGGTCGATAGTCGATATATTAATAAGAGTTAAGGAAGGAAGGTTACCCCTTTCTTCCCTACAGCTATATACGTATTAATATCCTACTGACTAATCAGTAGGGTCATATAATAATACATCGGAGTGATAGCTGTATCACCCATCTTAACAAATAATACAATTAATCATCTTCCCCTACTTCTGCGAGCCTCCTGAGCGACCTAATGAAGGCCCTTCAGCCGACCGCACCACAGTTATGATTTTATATTTAATATAAAGTAGGAGATGCCTTTATATGCTCTGCACTTTTCTACTAAGGGCCCTTTTATATGACAGAATCGAAAGGTGTAGATTCTAGTTCTAGAGAGCTGAAGTAGTATATATACAAGGTAGGCTTACTAAGCCTTAGCCTCCGTTCCGTGCGGTAATCTCCGTACCTTGTATATTTCTAACATGCCCCCTACTACAAAGCTCTATAGAACTCAGAGTAAAGAGCCCCACATTTTTTTTTTTTTTTGTATAGTATAAAACAGAGGGGAGACAACACAAGAATAGGCCTAAGGGAAGACCTAAAAACAAGAGGAGGAAGCACCATAAGCGGGCTCTCCTAGACAAGATATTAGGAATAAGTCCTAAGTATAGGGTATATTTAGTACTTATGGCGATACGCGCTTGTCTCTATATATAGAAGAGGCCCCTTTTATCCTCCTATCGGCCCTGCCCTATTATATGACTTTTGTTATATGATTCATCTATACCTAGGTCTTTATATATATCCTAAATAACAAAAGTAGTAGCCCCTACTACTTTTAGTAAAGAATATAAAATAATATAAGTCAAGGCAATAGCAAGTCAATTATTAGCAAACCTTAAGTGCGAGAAAACTAATATATTAAAAGGCCTAAACTAGGGCTATATTATTATTAAAGGTAAAAGAAAAAGAAGAAGAGGTTTTTTTTTTTTTTTATACGCTTTTTCACCTATAAGCCGGGCCCAGGAGTCAGAAAACGAAACTATTAAAATAAACAAATAGGCTATAGAATTGTAAAAACAATTAAAATAGAACTAACCTAAGTGTCAGTTTTCCTTAGTTCTCTTCAAGGGATAGGAAGACCTATTACTAGACAATACTCTCTTTATAAAGCGCCTACTTCTTTTTAATAGCTTGCTATTAGTATTAGAGGAACCAGGTCTTAGTATAACAGGCGTCTTTGTACTTCTTGCTAATACTAGTATAGTATAACGACTTCTGCTAATAAGGAGAGAAACTTATATTATAGTATTATTATTATCTTCGTCTTTATTATTATTATCGTCCTCTAGAGATTCGTCAGCGGCAGAGGGGGAGGCGACGGGTAACTTAATAGATAATACTTCCTTCTCTTTGCCCTTAGTCAAATCAAGTCGTAGGCCGGGCCCAGGAGTCGTATTAGAGGGTTTAGTATAAGGTTTCTTAGTGCTATACTTTTCGAAAAGGATCGTCTTATCGATTATATTATTAGCCTTAATATTATTATTAGTGCCTTTTGTCTTAGTCCAGGACTTATCCTTATATAATTATAACTCTAACTATTGAATTAGCTTCTAAGTGTAGGTGAAATTATTAAAAAGTTCCTACTTATACTTCTTTAAATATATTATTAATTGAGCTATATCTTTGGAGAATAAATCCTTTACTATTATTACTATTAATAGATTGTTCTATAGCTGTTTCCTTATAAGTGCCTCTAATAGTAGGCCTCCTTTTATCATACTAAGCGTTATACGAAATTTGGCTGACGATTTATGGTGCGGTCGGCTGGAGGGCCTTCATTGGGTCGCTCAGGAGGCTCGCAGAAGTAGGAGAAGATGATTGATTGTATTATTATCTAGTGTATACTTCGTACTATGGGTAAATAATGTACAATTCTAGGCCGTGCACACTAGATACTTGGCAATGCTGCTTTTACAATTTCCTTAATATTTTGTATAGCCTCCTCCTGCTGCGATCACAGCTTTATATCTCTCTAGCATTTCCCTAATTAATTCTCTAATCCTTTCAATTGTTATTGATTCCTATGCTTCTTTTATAGCTTTATATAGTCTCTTATAGGATCGATACTCGTTCGTTACGAGAGGTCTGTTTTGTAAGTGTCTTTGGAGTCGGTATACTGAATGAAGAATCCATATTGAAAGCGTTGATTTTTAATGTAAAAAGCGGCGAATCGTTATAGATAAATCATTGGCTGTACCCCTTGTATATGAGCCCTGTTAATGGAAACCGGTAGAATTACGCACAGATAGCACTTGTACATTATTTCGGGCATGTACCAAGTATATAGTAAGGAGACTTCGGAAAGAAAAGGGAGAGTCTATGACTAAGCAGAGTCACGTGGAGGGTCTTTAGAATAAGTGGAGACTCCGCCTATTCTGTATAATATACCCTTTAATTAAGCGATGCTCCTAGAATCGCTTAGCTATATAGATAAAATAAAGGAAAGAATGGCAGTTATAAAGAAAAGAGGCTCTATCTTATATACTACCCTTTTAAAGGTCGTTCCTTTTAGAATAAGAAGGGTCGCTATAGGCAATAAGCGCGCTTAGGAATCTTCGCGATTCTACGCTAGTGCTCTATTAGGCTTCCTATAGAGTATTTCTATTGCAAAGGTTCTCTTTCCCTTCTTTTAAAAATAACCCTCCTTTATTATTTAAAAATATCGTCTTTATATTAATAATTTTTAAATATAGAAGGAACTCCTACTTATTATAGCCCTAGCTGCCTTTGCAAAGTAAGACCCTTAGAGTCCTTATACCCTGCGTTATACTAACTTTGCGCTAGGTCGCTAGCGCTCCTTTAAGAGCTATAACCCTGGCGCGATCGTCCTAGCGCCTACTAGGCAATAAGCCGCTGCTGCTATCGCCCTTGCCGCCGCCGCCCCTGCTACCGCCGCTGCTAGAAAGCCCTGCCCTTGCTGCGCGCCGTATACTTAAGCCTATAATAGAGCGCAATAACGCGTGCGTGCGTTATATTGTATGCAAGAGTACCGGCAATCTCGATTATTAGTGCTTTAATAGTACTTTCGATATATATTGCATTTATTATATAATGCTAAGCAATAGCTATTAATAGGCTAGCGGACCTCTCCTTACCTCTTAAGAGGCTATTATATCAGCCTGCGCCTATAGCGCCTTTAAAGAGGAGGTAGCACTACTGCTTAATATAATAAAGGGTGCGCTCTAAAGCTTCTATAGTACGTTTATTAAGTCTTATTAAGTTCTAGGCTGATTTTTAAAAGATAAGAGCAATTAGACCCTAGTGCTAGGAGGGCCTGCTACTCCTACAAGTAGTAGTACTACTGCCTTTCTTACTCTTAGCATCTTATTCGCATTCGCTGCCAGCCTATCCTTTGCTATCCTATTCCCCTTACTCGCTGCTGCTGCTACTTTTATCTCTACTGCTGCCGCCGCCGCTGACCCTTTTATATTTCCCTTTATCTCTCCTGCCCTTATCATCGCTGCTCCCGCCTTTGCCGCTGCCCTTACCGCACCTCTTGCCTTCGCCCTTGCTATCGCTAGTATATTCGCCGGCAGGCCTCTGGCCGAGGGAGTGCCTCCGGGCCTCTCTTAAAAGGAGATCTATATAAAGCTTATAGCTATAGCTTCGCGGCTCCTGGCCTTAGCTAAGAGAATCTAAGAGAGGGTCGCACCTTATAATAGTAGCTTAAGAACGTTACCTATTCTATATTTTTAAAAAAGGAGAAGCTTCTATAGTACGCTTTATAAAAGAAAATAAATAAATATGATTATAAAAGAGTAAGAGCTTATAAGTATAAGTCTCTTAATAATAAGTAATTACTCGCTAGCAAGTGCGAATTATTAAACGATTATTTAAAAGCTCTAAAGGTTTAATAAACGAATAAAGCTCTTAAACTTCTAGCAGTCTAGGTTCTTAGTAAGCCTATTTGCATATATCTCCCTTATAAGGAGGTAGATTATTTAAAAGCTTCCTCTCTAATACTCTTAGCAGATCTATATATTGCTAATTTTAATATATTAAAGGCTTATCTTAATCTTCTTATTCTTTATAATAATTAGCCAAATCGTTTATTAATTATTGTAATATATATTCTATTTAAAGAGGGAGTTTATACGAATCTTTTTAAAAAGGCGTTTTATAGCTATTATCTCTTTCGCAGTAGAAACTATGCTATAAAGTTCTACTTTAATAGAAGAGAGCGTAACAGTCGCTTAGCGATTCGCTTTTTAAATAATCAGTCCTTTAAATAAAAAGAAGACGTATCCTTAAAAGGATCTGCAGGTCTTTTAATCATCTTTAAAAGAAGCATCTAAAGATGCAACCAATTAGTATTCCTTAGCCTTAAAGCTATAGGCAATTCCTAAGAAGCATATATTATATAAGTATTAAAGCGTCTAATCCGCAGCTAAAAGGTGCTTAAAGCTTAGATTAATTAGAAAGAAAGATAGTTAAGAGGCTGCGAATGCAATATCTAGGCGTATTATAATCGCTATATAGAAAATAGAGCCTATTTTCTCTTAATACTCCTTTACCTTTTTTAAAGAAGCTTGCCTTAAGTTCTTAACAAACTCCTTCTTTAGTAGTAAAGTACTAAGCACTCTTCCTATATTAGTTCCAAACTTTTAAGCGATCTTTTCAATATAGGTATTATAAACTAAGGAGATCCTCTTTACCTTTTTATCCTAAATAATCCTTATTCTAAAGAACTAAGAGATATCTCCTATAATAATAAGCTTATATGCCTTCTTTAGGTCTTCAATCAAATGAGTCGCCTGATCTAAGTTAAAGGCCTTATATAACACTTAAATATCATTAATATAAAACGCTATAAAGACTATACGATCCTTTATTATAAAAATATAAGGCTCTTCACCTAGTAGCTTAAGTTAAAGGCCTTTAAGCGTTTTTGCGAAGTTCCTATACTATAGCACTAGAAAGTCTTTCAGCCTATAGAGCGCGCGATCCAATTTTACTACTATACTAGGGCGCTTAAAGCCATCTAATAGAAAGCATATAACTAAAGTACTCCTTAGGTCTTTAGGAGTATTAACAAATGCGTTAATAATATTAAACTGCTTTACTTCTATATTAAAGTATATAGTAAGCGCTATTAGTATCTTAAAAGACTTTACTATAAGTATAGCTGCGTAGGTTAAGAAAATTGAAGCTTTATCTTAAAGATCTCCTTATATAATTAGCTATAATTGGCACTTTAAAAGCTCGCTAGAGCTATTAACCTTATAAGTAAAAACCTATTTTAATAGTATCGGTAGAGGCTTCGAATAGTACTTCTGCACAATTTTCTAATAACTCTAAGATTTTAAATTCCTAATCTCCTAGCGCCCTCCTTCCTTAAATCGTTTGCTAAAAGGGTGCTTTTCTAAGTCTAGCCATCCTTTTAAAGGCTTTAGTAAAAAGCCTTAATACTATAAGCGATTAAGAGACTACGCTTTATCCTTTACCTAACTATTAACTATAGCTTTAATAACTGTATAAACTATTAAATAGTCCTTCTTATCTTCCCTTATCTATTCGTTTACTTAAAAGGTTGATATAAACTCCTGCGTATATAAGGAGTAGGGTAAATTAATATTACTTTAAGAGAGCATATACTTTAAAGCAATAGCGCATACTTTTAAAGTCTCCTATTGCTTAATACTTAAGCGTCTTATCCTCTTTTACTTAAAAAGAGGGAGTTCCTCCTTGCGCTTTTCTTTATAAGTCTCCTTCTCTATTTTTATTATTACTAAAGGTTCTTTTAAGAGTCTAGGTAGCTCTATCTCTTAAGCCTATAGTCTTTAAGCTAGTATTATAACTTAAGGTATTATATTATTAAGGCCTACTCCTTTTACTAAATCGCTTTTTATAAGACTATTAAAGCTCCTCCCAGATCTTAGTAGTAATGCCTCTAGCCTTTTACTAAAGTTTATTAAGGCCTGCCTTTATAATTAAAGACTCTATCTTAAAGCCCTTAAGCCATCTCTATTCCTATATAAAATAGTAGCTAAAGATCTGCCGATTGCCTTATAGAACTTATCTTTAAAGACTTCCTTAAAGTCGTCTATAGTTCCTTCTTTAATAGGGCCTTTATAGGAAATCATCACCCTTAAGCTTTAGTCGCTATTTACCTTTTTAAAAACTGGCGAAGTAGCTTCTAATTCGCTTGCTTCTACCCCTGAGTTTCTAAGCGGGTCTTTCGGATTTAGATTTAAGTTAAGGCCTTTTATATCATTAGTTAGAGGCTATAGAGTAGCGTTAGTCTATAATATAGGCTCTTCTTATATAACGGCTTCTTTTGCAGCGATTGCATTCGGCCCTATAATAAGCTCCGATTCCTTAAAAATGCCTTTGAACTTAGCGTCCTAAGCTCCCTCTCCCTCTTTAATCAATTAAAGGGTTATCTTAAGTTCCTAGCGCAATATAGGGTTTGCGCGCTTAACTTTTGGACTATAAAAGAGAGACTTATCGAATTCGATATTATAAGTTATTATTACTTGCTAGAGTATAAGAACCTAGATTCTATAAATATTAAAGGTAATATATCTAATTAAGTAACTTAAGTACCCTTATAATTTAATTTTAAAGGTTCAGCAGTCCCTTTCTACCTTCCTCTCTTTAATTAAAGGGTATGCGCAAGCGCTATATATATAAATGCGACTTTAGTTAGGCTTTAAGCTTACTATTATCTGCTTAATAAGCAGCAGCTTATAGAATTGAAAATACTACTTAAACTAATTATAAAAAGCCTTACTTAATAAGATCATCTTCTTCTTAGCAAATAAGGAGATATTATAAAGGTATATAATAGCCTTTATAACCTTTAGCCAAAGGCTTGCTAAAAGCCTAGCGTAGATCCTTATTTTAATAGAGCGTTTAATCAACTCCCTTCCTACTCGCTTTACGCCTCTATTAGGTTAGTAGGTATAAGCGGGAGTAAGCTTTAAATCGATTCCCTTCTCTTTTACCTATTTTTAATACTTTATAAGAAAGTCTTCCCTTAAGGAGATTACTAAAGTGTTATTATCTTACTTGATCTTGCAAATAGAAAGCCTATATTAGTATTTCACTTATACTTTAAAGGCTTAAAGGACCTTTATAACTACGTCTCTGCCCTTTGATCTTAATAGGAATATCTAAAGTATACTACTATACTTGTCCTTAATTAAAAGAACCTATAAGCAACTATTATATAAGTTATTTAAAAAGTTAAAGAGATTCTAAGAGATCTTAAAGAAGGGCCTTAAAGATCAGTTCTTAAAGGTAGCGTAAGAAATAACTTATTTAGCAGACGCTACTACGCATATAAGGCACTCTAGCCTTTATATTCCCCTGATCTTTACTCCCTTAGCGCACTTGACTAGCGCTTAAAGAGCCTTTGCGCTTAAGTAGCTAGTATAAAGGTACTAAGTGTACGCATTATTATCCTGCACCTTAATAAGTATATAGCTAGACTAAAACCTATTATAAAGCGTCGTCTTAATTATAAGGAACGCTATTAAGGCAGAGAAGTTATATTAAAGTATATTTAAAAGATCTAAATAGTTAATAGGCTTATATTTAAAGAAAATGAGATTATAATAACGCTTTAATTAAGCTTGCTTTATAAAATCTTTAATACTCTTAAAGTGTAAAGTAAGGTCTACTTTAGAGTATTAAAAACCCTTATCCGCAAGGAGCCTCTTTAAGATAATATTAATAGTAAACTCCTTTATAATAGCAACGTTGCAAAGCGTTATCCTTATAAGAGAGCTATTACGCTATAGAAGAGAGTCTGCTATATATCTATTACCTCTCCTAATAATTAAGAGTCTTAAGGTACTTGCTTTAACATATTGCTATAAGTCGCCAAAAGGCTTAAAGGTGCCTATAATAAGTAAATCCTTTAAATTAATAATATAAGTAGCCGCGCAATTATTAAGGAGCGTACTTAAAGAGAGCAGGTGGCATTCTAGCTTAAAGAGGTAATAGATATTGAACAATTCTTTAAAAGCGTTAAAGGCAAAGGGATCTATTACTATAAAGACTGGTAAGTTCTCCCTTTTGCCTAAACTATCCTTCCTAAAGGCTAAAGCCTTTCCTTTAAATTTATCAATCGCTATTACTATAATATCATTCTCCTTAAGCTATGCTTAGAGACCCTTGAACTAGTCTCCTGCGTTTAATGCCTTTTATATTTATAGGACCTCCTTTCGCAAAGGAAGAACCTTTATATTTTCCTTGCGCCTATCTATAGTATATAATAGTTTCTAATAGTCCTAGGGCTTCTAATAGTGATTTTTAGAACCTTTATAAAGGCACTTAGGCCTAATCTCCCTTCTAGAGCTTATAGAGCGATTTCAGGAGCTACTTACTAAAGCTTGCGAAGGGGTTTCGGCATTTAAAAGAGACTCTTAAGTAGCAAAAACTGCTAGCCCTTTATTATCAATTGCTCTATTAGATTTAATGTTTGCTAAAGCGCGGCTTAGCTGCATTAGGTTATACTTATATAAGGTTCCCATCTGCTTATTAGTAATAATTTCCTCCTTTAAGCGAGTCGCTTAACTTAAATTGATCTTTACTATAACTAAGTCTAAAAAGTCAATTATTCCTAGTCTTCCTTTAATCTTAAGAAGACTATATTATTCTACTAGGCGGTACGCCTCCTACTACTCTTAGATCTACTGCTAAGTGTTAGTTCTCCTAGTCTTACTTTAGCGTAATATATCGCGATACTAGAGCCTTATTTAAAACTGAATAGCCTTATTAAAAGGCGCAATATTACGCTTTAAAATAGATACTAAGCCTTAGAGTAAGAGTTGCTAGTTTACCAAAATAGAATACAGGTTATTAGTAGTAATTCTAATTATAAGAGTATCTCTATCAGGTATTAAGGAAAAGAGCTTCTTAGCTTGGATTTATACTTAAGCTATTGCAGAAGCTAGGAGCGTTCTATTAATAGTCTTAAAGACCTATTCTAAGAGTAGTTTATAATATTTGCGTTAAGTCTTTTAAGTTTCCTTACGCATATAGTACTCCTTTATTAGGATTTTATATTCATCCTTAATATCCTTATAAGAGGCCTATAGAGAAGGAGCCTTTAACGGATCTCCTAAGGGAAAGCGGGCGTAAATCTATTCGGATGGAGTCGCTGCATACTCTTTATACAACCTCGCGTATACTATATAAAGGTTAGCTGTTTCTAGTTCCTTAAGCTCCTATATAAAGGGAGCTTAAGGCTCAATCTTTATAATTGACTTAAATAGGAGTCTTAGATTAGCAAAAATGGTAATATTATAAAGCTTAGTAAAGAATATATATTTACTAAACCACTTTACCTAAGAGGCAAAGGTATTAAAGTAAGGCTTAGAGATGCTTAAAGAGTTAGATATATTAAATAGAGTCTAGTGAAAAGGTTAAGTATATAAATAGAGTTTATAAATAAGGTTCGATCGGAAAATAGAGATTTATTAATTGAAAATAAAGGTCCTTTAAGTTGTTATAAATACTCGAAAAGTCGGTCAAGAGCTCAAAGGGCCCTCTAGCCGGTTGTATGCAAAGAGAAAGCATATTAAAGTGCTTATAGGGCTTATAACTATAGTGCGGTCGGCTAGAGGGCCTTCATTAGGTCGCTTAAAAGGCTTGTAGAAGTAGGAAAAGATGATTGATTATATTATTATCTAATATATATATAGTAAAGAGACTTCGGAAAGAAAAGGAAGAGTCTATAACTAAGCAGAGTCACGTGGAGGGTCTCCAGAATAAGTAGAGACTCCGCCCATTCTATATAACACGATTCTTTAGCAATACTCCATTTTATAGTACTAGGTCTCTTTATGCTAATGGAATTAATAAGAAAATCTTCTAAGTCTATGCTATTCTCTAATGAGTTATTACCAATAACTTTTATATAGTTATTACTAATAGTAAGAAAGCCACCTTTTCCTAGTTCTTTAGTAGATTCTATATTAATAAATATGCCTTATTTAATAAATATAGAGAGTAGAGTTATCTTATTAGAGATATACTCCTTTAAAAGTATCTTTTCTTTAGTATTTAATTCTTTCTATTATACTGCATTTTAAGCCAGATTTAGTAAGATCTACTAAGCATTCTTAAGGCGTTAGGGTATAAGATTTGATAATTTATAGGATTTTTCCTAAATAGCGAATTCTCTAGTCGATTGTTTAGCTGCCAGAATCACGTAGTAGTCAATAGTTCTATTATTAAGTGGATTGACTTGCGAGCTAAGCCTAGGAGTCAATCTTACAAATCTTATATTAGTATTAATCTTAATAGTAATAACTCTTAAGTAGTAGTCAATTCTAATAAACTATATAGGCTTAGAATATATTATTAGTTTATATAAAGATTTATATTAAGTTAGTAGAGCGCTTAGGTATAATTTATAATATATCCTTAGTATCTATTATATTAAGCTATAAGTTATATTATAAAGGAAGGCAAAGGGGGGGTTTAGCTTCTTATTTAAGGTCCGGAAGTAGTATTGGTATATTTCTAATTCTTCTTATACTAATATTAAAAATGAATTCTTTCTATAATTACTATGATTGTATATGCGCATAGCGCTTAAAAAGGCGCAGCTAAATAACTTAGGCATATTTAAAAAGCCTTTGCTATAGAATGATATAAAGTTGTCAATAGTTAGTATAGCATCGTATTAGGCAAGGGTTTATACGATATTATAAAACAATTTGAGGGCTTTAAGTGCTACTCTGAACTTAGCGAAGCTTAATAATATATCCTTCTTAACTTGGTTTGCTATTCTATTGCTAATGGCTATAATTGCATAATTTCCTAGATATAATAAAAATAAGGTTAGGTTAGGAGCAATATAAAATTTGTAGATATTAGATGATATATCTTTATTATTAAGGCCTATTATTGCCAATCTATAGTACTGCGCACATTAGCGTTTATAAAGGGCGTAGAACTTTTTAAAATTGAAGTCCTTAAATATTCCTATTATAAACTTTATAAGTCTTATCTTTATTTCTAGTATTACTACTATCTTAAAACTGTCGCTATGCTATAGTATTATCTTTATATTAAAGGGGACTTAATAATATTCTATAAAGATAATATTTATATTAACTTCGGATTTCTCTTTAAGAATATAGAAGTTATATTTCAATTTCTTATACTTAATGAAGAACTGCATAATATTATCTATAGAAAATTCATCTTATAGTAGTTTTATAATCTGCTTAACAGCTTTTATTATCCCTTCTTATGCTAATAAGACTTCTCCCCGACCTTCTTTTCTTAAACGCTTTATTATTAACTTATAGAATTTGAGAACAAATTTTTATAGGTCATTAGGGAAAGATTATATAATATTAGCGGTATCTCTTTTAATATTATTAAAAATTTCTAGTATATTAGTAATAGTGCTAATCTCTTTATTAGATAAATCATCTTCTGAGTCTATAGTATTACGTATATTAACCTATAGGCTGGGCCTGCGAGTCATTTTCTTTACTACTAGTATTTAAGGTATTCGAGGTATTTTTAAGGATAGTAACTCAAATTCGTCCGAGTTAGAGGATTAGTAGTTAGGCAGGTCAGCTGCTTGAGTTCTTAGTATTGTAGAGACCTAGAAGAAAAGGAGTCACGTGATAGTCATATGACAGTCGAGGAGTCACGGGATAGAGAGTCGAAGGAGGAGTCATATGATATAAGTCATGTGATAAAGTCATATAATCGGCTAAGGGTCGAAGGGGGTATAAATAGGACTACTGTTATACTTAGAGATAGCGCGCAATACTAACCACCTATTCTACCCTTAACTAGTGAATTGTCTTAGTTCTTATCTTCGGAGAGCCTGCTTATAGTACTTCCTCCCTCTTATCTTTGGTCTTCATATAGGCCTATTCTTATATTATTCCTACTCTATCTTATATTAGTGACCTATATAGGGACGATTCCTTTGAGATTTCGTCTTTATACGACTTCTCCTTTTGATTCTCTTAGTTCGTAGATAAGAGATCAACCCCCTTTTTCGATAACCTCCTTTTAATGCGAGAATCATTCAGTTAATTATTACTATTGGTCTCTGCTTCGAAAACCTCTTTTTTCGGCAACTCCCTTTCGACGCGAGAATCATTCAGTTAATTGTTACTATCGGTCTCTGCTTCGAAATTCTCTTTTTTCAATAACCCCCTTTCGATGCGAGAATCATTTAGTTAATTGTTACTATCGGTCTTTGCTTCGAAATTCTCTTTTTTTAACAATCCCTTTTCGACTTCTCAGTTGAAACCCCTATCCTTTTTCTTTACTTAAAAAGCTTAAATTATTAGCTTTAATAGTACGATTTTTTTAAATTCTAGCCCTTTTGGAATAGATATATTTAATTAGCTATATCGGCAACCTTAAACGCTTATAGTATCGAATATTCAATTCGACGGAACTCGAACTCTTGCTTTAGAAACGATTCTAAAAAACCCCTTATTTCGATAGCTAATAGGAATTGTCCTAAAGGTTAAGAAAAGCCCCCTTTTATTTCGAAAACCTTATTTTAGAAATTAATCCTAAATAGAGTAAACCTTCTTCTATTACATTTAATTGCAATACCCCTATTAGCTATTCTATACCTTATTACACTTACTTAATAAAGGCTAATTAAGCTTTACATAGAAATTGGAATTCTACTTCTAAGCCTAGCTTATAAGTAGGAATACGCTAATACGGTTTTAGACAATTCGACTTTTTCACTAACTTCTTCAATTTCGACACTTAGATATATTAAAAACAACTTAGAACCTTTTAATAACTTTCCTATTAAAACCCTTTAAACTTACCTAAGTCACTTTAAGGCTAATGCAGTTTCTAATTGTTTTTACCCTATTTAGCAAGGTCGCCTCTTAAGTTAGTTAGGCCATATATCCTTAAGATTACTTAAATTTGTTTCTAATTTTTCTTCGACTTGCGCTTTAATAGCTTTGCTAGTTTTCAGATTTCTAACTTATAGTCTTGGCCTACGAGTCATCTTACTTAAAAGAAGATTTTTAATTTATCGAATCACCCTCTTGCCTCTTTCCCTTTCCCTCTACCGGTTTTTCCAAAATCCACTTATAATCCTAGCCCGCGAGTTATCT